>QBDW01004929.1:0-213473 GCA_003261595.1 Maconellicoccus hirsutus
TTCGATTTTTTTTTTATGAAATTTATGTAAAAAACCTTCAAGAATCGAATGGAACTGACCACTGATCTCAATTTTCAATATTCGAGGAAATTTCGACGTTTAAAGTTGAGCATGTAAATATTTTTCTTCAAAAATTGCTCAAATTTTTTTTTTTTTTAATGAAATTTATGTAAAAAACCTTCAAGAATCGAATGAAACCGTGAAACCGACCACCGATCTCAATTTTCTATATTTCGAGGAAATTTCGATGTTTCAAGTTGAACTTTTAATCCCTCTCCTGTAAAATTTTGATTTTGGCCAAGTGGTCCCTTTTCGTATGCGCCCTTACAATTGAAAATAGTAAATAATTTCTCAATTGAAAATAGTAAATCTAAACTTTAAAATCATATATCTCGATTATTTTTTGAGGTAGAAACCTGTGATTTAATGCATTGAATTTTATGTAAAATTTCCTATAGGAATCACTCATCAACTTCGAAAATGACCTCAAATTTGAGAATTAAAATTTTTTGAAAAAAGGCAAAAAAATCCAGCCATTGCGAGAATTTCAAACAGTAATAAGTTGAGGTATGAATACTGCGCTCTGAGAATTCTTCGCATGCCACCTTTCGTGAGTTAGCGATGATTTCATATCAATTTTTCAAAAAAAATAAAGAACGAAGAACGATGTGAGAACGAACGAAAACTTTGTATTTTTGAGAACAAAGAACGAAGAAGAGAACGATCCAAGTTCTTTGGGAACGAACAAACTGAGAACAAGAACAGTGTTCTCTTGTTGTTTGGTCCCAGAACAAGAACGACCTTCGTTCTCATAGTTGAGAACGTTCGCGAACGAGAACGTTTTTGTGCTTTCTGCCATCACTGGTTTTCACTCTTTGGTAAATCCAAGAAAATTGGGTAATTCCCAAAAAATCGTATGTTCTTATTAATAAATCTGAAAAATTTTCGAAACAAGTTATTAAACAAGATTTTCATTGTGTATAAGCTTGATGACCTTGAGAAATCAAATACCACATTTGCCTGAATTGATCAAACGGGGTTGACATTTATCAAGGTCATCTGGTTTGGGAACGAAAATCTTCATAAGTTCATAAATCGAACGATGCTTCAATCTTCAATGGATCTTCAAAATACATACTTTTTGAACTTTTGCACTTCACTTACCTTCCACGTCCATCAAATTGAAGATTGATGTTAACTTATTAATTATTACTTTCTTGTTGGTAAATATTTCATGAGGCTACCACAATGCCTCTAATTGCAATTCCAATATTGAATAGATTGAAATTGCAAAACATCTGAGCGAAATTAATTACTCGAAATATCAACGAACTCTTTTGTAATAGAGATGAAAAAAGAAACTCAATAAATTTCACAAAATCTATTTTTCTCAGCACAATGGCAACAGAATGAGTAAATCAGAGCTTCGTCACTGGTAAAGTTTTTTCATTTAAATTAGCTCGGCAATATTTCGCAATTTTCAAACTCATTTTCTAAAATAAAAACTTCGCTCGTCACATCGATTAACTCGTGAAATTAATTTCTTTGCAATTCGCTCGAAAAAAAAATGCCATTAAGAAATAAACAACAATAAGTTCAACCTAAACATTCAGAAAAATCCCCAAAACTATTTCAATTAGGCAAAACTTCTCATTTCTTAATTAGGTATCACTCAATACTTGACAACTCATTTGAAAAAAAAAAAAGAATACCCTATTGTAGTGCATTTTTAATAACGAGTAGTTGTTAACAAATTACCTTCTGTACGAAATGCCACCATGCAATCCCTTTTTTATTCACGTCCCTACAAAATCTGCCTACACAACCCTGACCAATACTTTGCTGGGAAACTGGAAAATTTTCAAATTGGTATTTTTTTCTTGCCTTTGTAATGCGAGGGTGGCGAAAATCAATTCAGGTCGTTGTGTGTTGCTTATTAAACTATATGTAGAGTCGGGGTCACAGAGAAGGAAATTCACGGTAAGCAGATAAACCCCTAACGAGATTCTGTTAGCTTTAAACGCTGCTTAAAATGCTAAACATGGTTCTACGTTTATCTGCAAATAAAAACCGTACAAAATGTCATTCGTAATGAAGACAAACATACTGTGTTTAAATAAGACCGTGATAAAGTGTATTCCGTCTTATATATTCGATGTGTATTTACGATCGCAGCGCCATTGCCCCCTGATTTTAATTAACTATGGGGTTCCTTGATCAGTTTAAATTTCAATAAGGATATTTTTCTGACGGTGATGTGACCAATTGGAAAATATGTCGTGATTTTTGCTGCCTTAGTTGAAATAAAAGATGTAGTTTTCCGACATGATCCTCGTTTTTAGAAAATTCTCACTAAATAGGTCTCACGAATCTTGCTGGAGGATCTCTCAGCTGAAATTGGTGAAATTGTATTTCCGGTGGTCGTAACAAAATTCTTACAAAAGTTTCATATCTTTATTGAAAAAGAAGGCTTGAAAATTTACAAGAATTCGCCCTGTTCGTAAAATTTGCGAGATACTGATTCTTGGTTGTAAGAGTTTTTAAAGTGTTCCTCCCAAAAACCCAATTTTCATTAAAAGGCCAGTTGGAAAAATTCTTTCATTGTATCTACTACCAACAAAATTATGATTGAAGTCTCTCAAATCTCGACTTGAATTTTGTAAATTTGTTTTGTTTGCGCAAAACACCACAAAATTATTTCTTTTGTGCATACAACCACAAAGTTGCCCAACCACTTGAAGACCTTCTCCAAAAAGGAAATATCCGTCTAAAAATTATAACCCTTGGTTATATTAGAAAAAGAAGCTCGAACTTAAAGGAAAACTCCGAGACCCGGGCAAAGATATATTAGTCTATTGAAATTCCAAAAGTACGTGTAAAACATAGGCGCAATCCATTTGACAAATGTTAGCACATTCCAAACGTTGCTTACGGTTGTGAGATGGCGTGCGTTTCACCAGTCGGATGTAGGGTAGCCAACATTCATTATTACGAAGCCAGAATTGCCTCCGCACGATTTGTTTCCTCATCACTTCGATTTCTGTATAGTAAATTACATTTTGCCCATTTCGAAAAACGACTACTATTCAAATTAGAAAAGTAGGATGTTGCGAGCGCCTCTCACTGTTGCAATGTTCTTTCTACGCGAACAAGATAAATATCGTACAATACTTTAATACCGACGGATTGCGAAATAGAGAAAAAAACGACACTGATCAATACTTGTGTTTTTTTCTGCGATGGCTTCTTGGAAGGGAAAAAAAACAGAAACAATACAACGCCGTAATTACGAACTTCACTTCGTACTTTCTGTGAAAATATATAGACCAAGAGGAGGGAACTTGAGGAAAAATTATATTTTTAGGTTCAACAAAAGCATTTTTTTTTAAAAGAAAGTAGGAAAAACTCAAGACGAAAGGAAGAACATAGAGAAAAGGACAAAAATCAAAATGTCCTCTAGCAGCATTCCAAACTCAATTATATTATCCGCTATTCATAATAAAGATGACTTGTTTACTCGCTGCTAGCTACTCCACGTTCCTGTTGCTTCCTGTTCCTATTAAATTTTGTAATACGAGCACCCTTAGGCTGCCTATCCCTTTTATTCCTTTCATTGTTTGTGCTTGTTTCGCGAACAACAAGATTAATTAAAACCGAATTCCTCGAATATTCTCATAATTTTAATGAAAGGAATCTTCTACTCTGCAGTAAAATTTCATTATTAATCTCATTTTAAACGAGAACGTACACAGTTTTGTCGTGGAACCGATAAAACGTCGCATTTTATTTACCATATACGATGGAAACAGTGTGGAAATAATTTGTAAATGTCTGATTATGTTTCGGTTGAAAACGGTAACACTCGAGGTATATTAAATTTTAAATTTTATTATTTTATTTCAAAAGATTCACGTTTAATTTGTCTTACACTCGTGGCAACCTGGAAGCGTGCGCAAATTCGGGCAGAAATATGTAAGGTTTAATTATTTTTGCTACCGAATACATCGTTAGGGCTGTTTCACGCGTGGGGAATGTGTCTAGGTTTCCTTATTCTTCCTTGTTACGTTTTACTTCTTTTTGGTGGTGAAAATGGCCCGCTCCGGAACTGGGACATGATTTTATTTAGCGTAGGGTCTGATAAACTTTGAATAAAAATTCCATTGAAATTAAAATTTATGCATGACGTCTCTCTTAAACAAATAGCTACTTGTAAAAACGAATAAAGTGGACCATGAATTCACAGATGAAAATATTAAGAAGGATAAACTGAAAAAATCAGCGTGCGTACGAGTCCGCAACACAGTGTGACATTTTCATGTCACTCCGCGACAGTGATGTTCTTTCGGAGACGTCATTTGATGTTGCATGCCACTCATGACCATGCCACATCATCATAATAATGACTTGTCATCATATCATGTCACTTGATATGCTACCATGACATGATCACATGTCACTCATGAACTTGACACGTCATCCTGATCATGAACAATCATCTATGATATCGAACAGTAACATGAAAAAATTACATTTTTCGTTTAAAATGAATATATGACGCATAATTCGTTTTGAGTTTGGATAAATAATCACCTGACTTGTTACCACATATCACCACCACGCCCATTAGGCCATTACCATGACAACGTCATGATATATTACCATAATGTCATTATTCAGATCATCATGACATGATCGTGAGATATCACCATGACATGTCATTCGACATATCATCAAGCCATGCTTATATGTCACTCACGACCATGGCACTTGACCATTCCAATGACGTATCATAACAAGTTATTGCACATCACATGTCAATCATAACCATAACACGTCACCATAACAATGACGTGCCATCTACGAACTGTTATGATAACATGCAAATATCAAGAATCACTCATGAGCATGACACGTTACCATGACAACTACTTGTGTCATCGTATACATCACTCGTGATCATGATACGTCACTATAACAACGACGTGCCATCTACGAATTGTTATGATAACATGCAAATATCAAGAATCACCCATGAGCATGACACGTTACCATGACAACGACTTGTGTCATCGTACACATCACTCGTGATCATGATAAGTCACCATAACAATGACGTGCCATCTACGAATTATTATAAGGTGCAAATATCAAGAATCACTCATGAGCATGACACGTTACCATGACAACGACTTGTGTCATTGTATGTATCACTCATGATCATGATACGTCACCATAATAATGATCTATTGTCCATGACATGTTATCATGACATGAAAATATCAAGATCATTACTTATGACCGTGACACGTCGCCATTACAACAGTTACCGTGACAACCGCGTGACGTGTCGTGACGATTTTCGATTCTGTATGCTGCAGCAAAGACACAAAAGTGTCAAAAGTGTGGTTTGCAATCCGTGACATTTATCCACAAACCGACAGGATCATAATAAATCTATGGCAACCTTTTATCTATTAGTTTGTTTTTCTGTCACTAGATATCGTGTATGGTCATTTCACCCAAAAAATTCTTATGAAAATGTCCTTGAAATTTTCTTCGAAAATGAAAAAATCAGCCATATCACTATTCTTTTAGTGTGAATGGAAATTAAATAAAAGAAATATAAATAACGAACTTTCTAAATAATGAAAAGTTCATTTTTTGAGCTTTAGCAAACAACCAACTTTTTTATCAACCGATATGAAATTTTTTCTGAAATTTTGGCTCTACTTTTTAGATTGATTTCAATTTCAAATTTCTTTGCTCTCAAGCACTTAATACTTGGATAAACCTCAATTAAAATGGATGCGATAAATGCTGAAACATTTCAAAAAAAGCACGAGCTTTGTCATCAAAGTCAATAAGCCAAAATCAAGTAAAAAATTCTATCTCAAATTCTCCTATTTTTATTACGCCCACACTAAAATCTCTATTTTAAAATCAGAATCGAGGGAAAGTAAATTAAATCATGTAAAAACTTTATAAATGCTCGGAGAACAAAGACGCGACAAAAACGCCGAAGAAAAAACATCCCTAATCTTTACCACCGAAATATACCCACGAATCCGGCCAATTTTCACCAATTGCTCGACCTTTTAATTAAAATAATACACTATTTTGTCTCGGACGTTATTCGCGAATACGCGTTAACAAAATGAAGAAAAAAAGTAGGAAAACCAAAAGAAATTTAATTAAATATCTCGAAATAAGGCCTTATTAATTAATTTCTTACGAGGTCGTAAAAAGTTCGATGTTGGAAATAAAAAGAGCATAAAGCGGGGGAGAACTCGTTTGGCTTACCCTTTTCACCAAAAAAGCCTAACACAGACAATTTACATTAAAAATCGAGCCCACCCTAAACCTCTAAAAGTTAAAGACGACAGCCTGTTTAACTTCCTCCTTGAGTTGTGTGTATTTGAATTCAGCAACCGTTCTTTTGTGTTTTACCCTCATTAGACTTTAAACTGAAGCATCCTTCAATATCGTAACAATTAAAGATTTTTCCTCTTCTCTTGTCAACTCTCTTCTTCGTTACGATTTTTTTTTTTTAGTTTTCCATTTTAAACATGAATTGTTTTCGTTGAATAAATTGCAATTTTACGCTTTTTGAAATATTGACCTTCGCTCGACGCGAGAGATTTCACCGCGTGAAGTTTGATTAAGCGAAAAATCGACTAGTACCCTGTTCCCCTCTGCCCATTGCTTTCGTATAGTTTTGAAAAATGGAAAATTTTATGAAAGGTTTATTAAGAAGGGAAAGTCAAACATCCATGTATGAGAGGGGTAAAAAAGAAAAATAGATTATAATTGGATAAGTGGATTGGATGATTTCTCAATTGGTTTTGTTCAATTAAGAAATTGCTCGGAAGCTCTTGGCAAGGCGCGGTTGTCAAAACAAGAGATTAATGTTCCAATGGAGAACGCAATCAACCGCGGTAACACTGCAGACAGCCTTTAACTCTACAAATAAGCTATAAATCTATTATGTGGCCTGTATCAAAACCTAAAAAGGGAGTGCGTTTCTTTTTCTTCAAAAGTTTTCCTATCATTTTCCGCCTATTGTCGAAAAAACTACTACAAATTGGCATGTAAATTCAAAACGAAGCGTTGCCAATGGAACAACCGAAAGGAAAGAGAGCATAGTTAACTGAACGTGTAAATATTGAAAATTTTCTTGCTAGAATTTCTGAAACCACGATTTGATTATCGGAGTGATCACCGCTGTGTAGTCCAGTCAATCTAGCCTGAAAATGGCCTCGAACTTGCAAAATGAGATGATAAGCTATCTCAAGTCCTAAAATCAGTTTTTCGTTTATATCTTAGTGAAAACTGGTTCTATCAAAAAAATAGTTTAGTTCAAAATTGAAGTCCACTAAATTCTCTAAAAAATGCATATATTAAGAGTTGATGTAACTGGCTTAGATTCGAGCTACGTGCGATTGAAAAAGGAGCATTTTTCATGAATAGATGACTCTTTAAGCCTAATTGTGTAGGGTACAGTTTTTCGACTCCAGTGTAGCAAAAAATGATTCTATGAAAAAAAATAGCTTAGTTCGAGGTTGATGCAGGCACGGATCCAGGGGGGATATATCCTCCCCCCACCCCTCAACTCCACAAAAAAAGTGAAAAATAAGGAAATAAAGAAAAAAATACACCAATTGTAAAACAAAATATTCTGTGTACGCAAATAAAAAAATAATTTTTTCTCAGTTCATGTTACATGAGGTGGTTTCTTTCGCGTTAGCAGTGTGTGCAACGCCACTTGGAAAAAAATAGCACTATTATATGTACGTAATTGTTAGAAATTCATTCGTAAAAAAATATCTACCCATCTCCATCCATAATTCCATATCCCCCCCCCCCAAAATTCAATTCTAGATCGGCTACTGGGTTGATGCCTACTAAATCCTATACAAATACTGTATCTACAAAACTAGGCTAAAAAATAACCAAAACCCCTACTTCTTTGTGACGTCATAGCTCGGAAACTAAGAAAGCAATCTAATTTCTTTATAATGGAATTTGTAGGGAACTTGGTCATCTTTCATTTCAGTTATTATACATTTTCACGAAAAACCATTTTTTCCCATGGTTACAGGTGAAAAACTAAATTTATGCGAATTTTGTCAAAAATTCACGAAAAATTCTCTTTTTTCAATCGCACGTAGCTCGGAATCTGTGCCAGTTACATCAACTCTTAATATATGCATTTTGTAGAGAATTTAGTGGACTTCAATTTTGAACTAAACTATTTTTTTGATAGAACCAGTTTTCACTAAAATATAAGCGAAAAACCGATTTTAGAGGGACTTAGATCCACAAAAAAGGGGACTTGCGCTCATGACATTTGTTCTGGAGTGAAGTCTGTTGTAAAAGGCAACGAATAATAAGTAATATCAAAATTCAGCTTATCTTCTCGTTTTGCTAGCTCAAATGCTGGATTGACTGGACTACGTGGTCAAAAAAAGAGAGAAAGAATTCATATCTTCCTTCGATGAGCCATCAGGCCTGAAAAGTGACACAAATAACGATGATTTTTTCCCCCCGAAAAAATCAATCCTTTTGGGAAATTTTAAAATGAAATTACAAATTGTTAATTTTTTAAATGTTCCGATATAATGCGTAGTTTAATATTTGAAAATATACGCTTAGAAAATAAAATTACCATAATGCGAACGTGCAACGCTATTACCATAGTTTAACCATTGACATGCCATTTTCAATACCTATCTAGTTAACTTTAATGACGCGATGGTAATAGGTTTTACCCTCGCAACGCATAATTCCAATAACATCTTAATTTTACATAGATCTTTTACATAGCAACATCGTTGAATTTAAAACAAAGTAAAGACCGATATGTCGAATCATTTTCTTCAGCCATTTTGTCGCCGTTGCAATCGTTAAAATATAATTTTAAAATATTAAACACGAGAAAAGGTCGCAGATTAATTCTAACGTCGCCGAAAAGTCATCATTGCTTATAAATCTCACAATAACGAAACTAAGGTAATAAGGAGGAAAAAAGCAGAAAAAACTGGTGACACTGATAGAAAAGAAACTCCATAATGCAGGTTAAGAGAATTTGAGAAAAGCTGAAATCGCAATCACATTTTCAATTAACAAGGAACCAGGGCAACAGCATCGAGTTAGCGGCACCAGATTGATAAGTAGTTGAAAAGGATGATGGGCGTTGGAAGTCAGGGGCAGGGTTATGGGTAAAAGGATCCCTTGCCACTATGGTAGCACCACCATGACAGAAAACTCGTTATTTTTGCCTCGTTATCTGCGACTCTCACTTAATATTAATAGAGGAATCTCTTTCTTTCTTTTTATTTATTTATTTTCTTCGTCTTTGTATTTTTTATTTTTTTTCGTCGCTTTGTAAAACCTCCTCGTGAAATCCGCCGAATAGGAATATCGCTTTTTGCGTGTAATTAAAAATCTTCAATTTTGGGGTGTTCAATTAAAACGCGTTTTTGATGTTGGTTATTCTGGTGTAAATTAGAAAACCATAGTTACGATGGAAGTTGCTTTTATGTGTGAAACGACGTTGTGTAGTCATAAAGTGAAAATTATTTCCAGCTTCGTTGCATTAATTCTCCGAGGTTTTCTGTATTCGGCCGACGTGATGGGTGAAAAAAAAATCCGCAAATACGTATGTAATAATAAACCATGTATTAATTTTTCAGCGAAATTTCCATCTCGTTTTCAATTTTCATTGAAGTAAATATTAAAGAATAAAATTTTTATCACCCTTCGATACGTACTCTTTATTGGAATATATTTTTCTTATGCGAATCAAAAAATAGAAGAAAAATCAAATAAAAAAAGTTTCTCGTTTCGTATTTCGATGACAGCGTTTTATCGTTTTATTTACACAGAAGAAGAAAAAAAAAGCAAAAGAGGGTCCTGTCACTATTAATTCGAAACGGTTTCTTTTGTGTAACCGAAATTCAAAGGTAATATCGAAGGTAACTGTTGAAAATAGCGAGAATAGGGGGTGTCACGTGACTCAAAATTGAATTATATCTCACCTTAAAACCGAACAGAAAGATTGTTACGGTATTGACTTTTTTCATTTATTTTTATTTCGTATTAAACTCACCTATTCTGTGTATTTTTTAGTGTTTTTTTTCACCTTTTTTTTTGCTTCGTCGTTGACACCTTTTTAGTACATGAAACCGCAAACTTGTATAATCGATGTTCAATAGAGGTTTTTTTTTTGTCAAGAAGAGGCGTGTTAATCGTGATATATTGACTGAGAATTTATTATTTTCGACTGTGTGAACTATGCGTAATGGGGCGCGAAATTGTGATATTAAGGTGGGCCTTTTGTTGTTTTTTTAATTATTTATTAACGAATTTTTTTCACCGAAGGGATTTCAAGTTGGGAGTGAAGCGGAATTTCGTGTTGTTTTTGATTGATACGTTTAAATAATTCTATGCGATAATTTAGTAATGAGGAAGATTTTTTTATCTATTGTTATTTAAATTTATATAGAATAATGATTTATTATTGATTTATTTTTCGATGTCTGAATAGTAAATTGGGATCTATTTGCATATAAAATCCTTGCAAAATAATTCCTCCTTTTTAAATTGAGTATTTATTTATTTATAATTTTTCTCTCACATCTACTCACTTTTTGGGTAGAAAATTCATTCAAACTATCAATTTCTTTTCCTTCTGTATCAAACTGGTAATTTACTTGTTTTGAATGATTTAAATAATGACGTCATTTGATCAAAATAAAGGTTACAATAATACGGAAATTCTGTCTCGAAAAATTGAATAATTTATTAAAAATGTATTCTTACAATTTACCTCGTTATAAGTGTTGAATAACTGGTCCTTCTGGATAAAAATTCCCATCCCATAATGCTTGAAAAATAACAAATTACGCCTTTTAGCAGAATTCTAATCACACCTAAGATATTTCTTTGGTTTACAGAATCTGTTCGAAACGATAACAGACGACACGAAGGCGAATACGTTGCCGATATATTTTGTGTTATAAATTGGCTAATTTATTTGTACGAATTAAAATTATAATTTAAAACTCCCAGATGGAGGACTTTTAACGAGCCATATTTGATATTTTAATTACACGCACGATCGTAAATACCAACATTGTAGATGGAATTATAATTTTTGACCGGTTTTTATTTTTAATTTTCGTACCGAAGCCCCAAGATTTCTAATATATTCTATGTGGTTGAATTAACCAGCTGCGCGTTAAATTGTTTATCGCGTTTGTCATATTTTTTTCCGGTATCGAGCTGAAATTTAAAAAAAAACTCATGGGAGGCCTGATCGTATATGGATCATGATACACCGATTAAATCAACATGCTGGTTTTTATTGGTGAAAAAATTTCAAGTAGCGATTTTGAAATAGATGAATATTTAGGTAGTTCTGTAAATATTCGTAAATTATGTACTTTGTTGTAATTTAAATTTAAATTATGAAATTTTGAAATTTCAGTGCTACAAAGGTGCAAGCAATTTGTTAATTTTGGTAGGTGACGTGCCTATCTTCATACCTATTATAATTTCGACGAAGAAATGCCTTTCGCCTGTGTAAATTTTAAATTCGACGTATCGTTTACTTGGTGAAAAATGCAAACAGCATGTTTAAAATATGGGGGAACTATATAAAAGTAAGATAGATTTTAGTGATAATGAAACTTCTTGAGATACGTTCCGTTCATTGATATTTATACCCGTACGAGATAACTTTGGGTAGCGAACCAAAGCGCCGGTTGTAAAATGAAAAGTATAACATCTTAAATAGCACAAAAGCACAAAGACGAAATATTAAATTAATACGAATACCCTTGAGAAGTTTGAAAGATTTGCGAAATTATTATGCATACGTTTGAAAATGAATAGATAATAATACACGAGCACGAGTATGAAAAGATGGCGTTCATGTACCAAGCCGTGGAAGAGTTGAAAATACGCCGAAATTAATAAATGAAAGAGCACGTGGATTCGCATCGTCCGAAGGGTATTTTTCGCTTTTGTCGAACATACCGCTGAACAAATTTTATGGTGCCGAAAAACGATCCGAAAAGTCGATATAATTAATATTAAAAGATACGCATAGGAGATGGAAAGAGCACGACAACGGAGAAGCTATAAGTGCCAACAAATCCTCGAATCAATTCGACGATCTACCGCGAAGTCTTTAAAAACAGGACATAAACTTCGCATTTAGTGGTTTATCTCAGCGGGATCTAATTCTAGATCGGATCTGACAGTGGTTATCAGTTGTAAATGCTTATCGTAAAGATGTCACCGATACACCTTCTTCGTGTAATTTGGCGCCAAAAGACGTTCTCGTAAATGTTGCGCTCGTTTCTGTTTCGGGGCCTTTTTTTTACCGGGAGAGGAAAAAAAATCGAATTTATTTTATAGGACGATACAGCGGTCAAATATTAAACAGAACGTAGCTGGATGTCCCATTACAGTAGAATCTAAAATTACCGAAGAAATAAGCTAAATGACAACCTTATACCTTTGGTCGCCACAAAAATCGTTTAGTTTTACGATTTCGATTGATTTAAAAGTCGGTTCGCTTTTATAAAGTAGTTTAATAAAATTGCTTTTATATGGTCATTATTAGTAATTTTCAGGCTATTTTGAATTTTTACCTTATTTTTCGGTACCGCTTATGAAAAACGGTTAATATTTTTTAATATCTTCGTTAGGGTAATTATCGTGTAGTATGGTCGTTATGAGAAGTCGTTACCGTTTTCGATATAGGTATTTTAAATGGTGTAATTACAGGATCCTTTGAAGCTATCGGAGAGTTCGAGGTGTGTAGTTTTATATTCACAAAAATCACATATGAGAAGTTTCGTCGTGAGAAGGTTTTGGACGAATTTTCCCTTTCTAGAGAGCTGCAGAGGTATGCAGCAATTGGTGCATCCTCTTCTTCAAAGAACGATCACCGAAAAGCAGTTAAAAAAAGGGTATATTAGTTTTGATTTTAAAGAAAGAAGTTTGTATTTTCATTGCGAAGCGTTGTAGTTTTATTTTTTTTTGCCATATTTTTGAGACGTAGGTTGCCAATTTCACAGAGTAACGTAGTCGAAATAAATCGCCCATTGGCATTTTCATGTCTTGGCTAAGGCACACAACCATTAACTTGAAACTCGTCACGAAACACGTCATTGTCATGGTGACCTGCCATGGTCAAGAATGACAAGTGATCATGTCACGGTGGCATGTGGCGATGACATGTCACGGTCATGTGATAATGGCATGTCATTTTTGTGATGATATGTCATAGTAATATGACTGATTGTCGTGGTGTTGTCGTGACGACGTGAGTGGTGACGTTCTATGGTCATGAGTGGCACGTGATCATGTCATGGTAGCATGTGGTGATGACATGTCACGGTCATGTGATAATGGCATGTCATTTTTGTGATGATATGTCATAGTAATATGACTGATTGTCGTGGTGTTGTCGTGACGACGTGAGTGGTGACGTTCTATAGTCATGAGTGGCACGTGATCATGTCATGGTAGCACGTGGTGATGACATGTCACAGTCATGTGATGATTGCATGTCATTTTTGTGATGATATGTCATAGTAGTATGACTGATTGTCGTAACGACGTGAGTGGCACGTGATCATGTCATGGTAGCACGTGGCGATGACATGTCACGGTCATCTGATAAGGGCATGCCATTTTTGTGATGATATGTCATAGTAAGATCATGGTGACACGTCATATAGTGGCTCGTCACGATGACATGGCATAGTAATAGGACTGATTGTCGTGGTGTTGTCGTGACGACACACGTGGTAACGTGCCAGGGTAGTGAATGACATGTGATCATGTCATGGTGACATGGGATGATGGCACGTCATTTTTGTGATGATATGTCATGGTAATGCCATGGTGGCAAGCCATACAGTGGCCCGTCGCGATGACATGGCATAGTAATATGACTGATTGTCGTGGTGTTGTCGTGACGGCGTGAATGGTGACGTTTTATGGTCATGAGTGACACGTGATCATGTCATGGTCATGGGATGATGGCACGTCATTTTTGTGATGATATGTCATGGTAAGATCATGGTGGCACGTCGTACAGTGGCTCGTCACGATGACATGTGTTAGTAATATAACTAATTGTCGTGATGCTGTCGTGACGACACGCGTGGTGACGTGCCAGGGTCGTGAGTGACATGTGATCATGTCATGGTGACATGGGGTTATGGCACGTCATTTTTATGACGATATGTCATGGTAAGGTCATGGTGGCACGTCGTACAGTGGCTCGTCACGATGACATGTGATAGTAATATGACCGATTGTCGTGACGCTGTAGTGAAGACATGTGTGATGACGTGCCAGGATCATGAGTGACATGTGATCGTGTCATGGTGGCATGTGATGACATGTCATGGTCATGTGACGACGGCACGTCATTTTTGTGATGATATGTCATGATTAGGTCAAGATGGCATGTCGTACAGCACATGGTGGCTCGTCATGATGGTATGTTGTAGTAATGGCTGATATGTCATGATGCAGACGTGGTGATGAACTGATGACATGTCAGAAATGTTGAACGACGACGCTTCAATGGAGGTGGACGCAAAGCGATATGAAAATGTCTCACTATGTTGATAGGAAATTAACTGTACAAGAAGGGGGCCAACTGAGTTTTTTTTTTCAATTCTTCAATGACCTTACTTCCTTATACCTTACCTGCGACTTGCGTGAAGATATTTGAAAATTCGGCTCTTCTGATGAGAAGTCGTTCTACTGGATTTTTTTTTTCTTCGTTGGAAAATCAATGAGCTATCATTTGACTGTGTCATTCATCTACGATATCTCTTTATTGATACTAGTATCTCTACCTATTCAGTAATTTGTGTTATTGCGTTGTCGAAACTCACTATTAAAAAAATCTAATTATATTAGGAACATTTAAACGTCGCTATGGTGTAAATTTATAATACTGTAGTTTCCGTTCTGCCTTTCATGCTCAGGAATAAGAAGTCCTGTTATACCATTAGTGAGAAATTTTGAAGTGGTTATATAATCATAGTACCTTGCTACCTTTCAATCTGTAGGTATTTATATTCTTCGGAGTCACTGTGATAATAAATATTTTGATCAATGATAAGAAAATTCACGATGAAAGGAAGCTCCGTTATACATAGGTGACAAATAGATCGTTCATCTTGACCATGATGGTAAGAGCTGCATAGCAGCAGCTGAACTGTAAACTATGTTTACAAATAAAAACCATAAATATCCTAATTTGTAATCCAAGTATTGTGCCGTTTCAACGACACGGTAGGCTTTTGTGGATGATTTTAAGTAGTTTACTTATCGATACCGCATTTGGCTAGATGAAAAGAGAAAATAATCGCGAAAACCTGTCGATGAAAGCCGTCCGTGTCCTGCTGTGGTATGGATGCAATCTGTTCTAAATATCGCAGCACGACTTCCTGGATGTGCGGGTGCAATTGCGTTGTAGAAATTAAGTGGTCGTTTATTTATCGAAGGCCGATATCACGGACATACGTTTTCCTGACGTATAGATTTGCCGTAGGGTATCGTGTTAACTTTGACAAATTTTCAAGTGTTACCAGATTTTCGTTGGAAACGAGAACAATTGAGATGAATCGACGTAAGGCAGCGAGCAGACGTGTCGTTTTGATGGTATTTCGTGCACGTATATCGGACGCGGGTAACACCTTGAAAAAAACCTATTTCGCTACCGTGACGTCGAATGAATCGCAACGTTCGATTTATTTTTCACTTATGACGGTGACAATTCCATTAGCAAGGGGGATGATTTCGCACGCCCAATCAGAAACTGTCTGCGAGTAATGATACCTCAAAAATATGTAGGTTGGTGCATGTTATAAGCATATAAACATACGCGAGACAAAATGGTAATTTAGTTTTGTATACGAGATGAAAAAAGATGAAAAAATAAGCTCGTCGTCTTTTCCCCTATATTCTCTCGGTGTAATGTACAAAGTGTCAAAATCAGCAGCTACCCTTTTGCGATGAAGCCCGAGAAGTTTAAAGTTGACTGGAGTTGGTGTCATGTTTATTGACAAGCCAATTCTTAAGAGACGGTGGTGGGGTCTTATAAGGCGTCGCTACGCTTAACTTCGGCGACGAATATTTAGTGTGAACATGACGGGGCATCGATTTCTTTTCAAATTATATTAGCTATTCGATGTTGCAACCCTTGAATTTTTTTCCATTTTTTTACGCAAAAACAATCAGGTTCCCTTTAACGAATGATTAAACCCGAGATAAGCCATTTTTTATTGTCAGCATCGACGGATATTAAAATTTTCACTGCGTGTTTTTCGGCCTGCTTCTCAACCGTACTAATGTTTTCCGAAGAGGGTGTGCTTTTCTTTTCGCAGGTGACTCGATGGCAGAGATGGGTATATTTATATTTATTTTTTTCACCGTCACGAATACAAATTATCGATTGGTTGTGTGGAATTGATATTTTTTGGTGTATTTTCGATGCCTCGAAATTGCCTATTTGTGGCGCCTTTACTCGTTCGATGAGTATTTTGTTTTTAACTCTCATATTTCATAATAATTGAATAATCTGTCGTTATTGAGAATATTTACAAAATGTTCTATTGAAAAAATCATCGTCAATTTTTGTTCATGAATCTGGGACTTGATCTCATTTGTAAATTTTTTATTCATATCGAAAAATTTCTGTAAATTATAATCAGAAAAATCAGAAAAATGTTTTTCTTTGAATTTTTTTAACAATATGAAAACTGGTATCAATTCCTGGTTTCTTATTCGGCCCCCCCCCTCAAAAAAATAAAATATAAAGGAAAAAAACATGTAATTCGTAACACTTAATTCGTATTTATATTCTTTTATTACATCATATGTATAACTTACTCGATAGAGACAAATAAACATACATTAATATATACAAAGCATAATGCACCTTTTGAAATAAACAAAGATAGTAAAATTATCACACAGTAATTGATGTATATAATAGAACACCCTGTTGTGATTTTTGACCACCATGTAGTACATAGATATTTATTTAAATATGAATTCACTGGACGAACGTATATTTAATATGGCCTCCAAACATCCGAATGCTTTGACGAATTCTTCACAGAAGTTTTACAAAATTCAGTCGGTGATGGAGTTTTTTTACGTATTGGCGATCCAGGGGTATCGTCTTTTCGCTCTTCGTCTTCTTTATTGGTGACATCCTCGAAGGAATTTTTCAATTGAAAGGCCGAGTACGGGTTCGGATAAAGTTGAGTGTATAGCCATTGAGTTGATGATGGAAGAAGAGGAGAGTTCAAGAATAAACTGAATAATGTCGAAGTATGAGGAAACGAGTTGTAGCGTACTGGTGGTAGTAATTTGTTGTCTTGTTGATCGGAATTTTCTGATGGTAAATCAGCATTTGAAAGCCTACTCGTGTCTAGTTTATATCGTTTGTGCCTTCTGATCGACGATACTGGCGTGAAGCTACTGGGAGGTGATTTTGATCGAACTGGTTCGTTATTCAGTATCGTATTCGGAGTTAGTGGTTCTGGTAGTATACCTAAATCATGTGTTTTTTTAAATTAAAATTTTATATATTAAAAAATTGTCTATCTGTAGTTTGATCGTTTGATTTGGAATTTTTTTCAAATCTCCTGAACAAAGTGTTGAAGAAAATTTGGCTCAGTCACGGAGAATTTTTGTCTTACTTCGTTAAGGCTGGCAGTTTTTATTTATATTAGTCAGAAAGTTATTCAATTTCAAAAAACATTTTCTAGGGTATACCAGGCAATCACCTTTTCGCTTTTATTATGGACCAATAAATACTCTAGTTTTAGTTCACCAGCAGGACACCATCAGCGCCACTATTTTTATGAACAAAATATATTTGGCTGTTAGCTACAGTTTCCATTTTCTTCATCTTAGAAAATGATGTTGTTTTCAGTATTACAGAGCAGGGCAGAGCAGGAGGTAAGGACTGGTCACATTTTAGGAAAATAAAAATAAACAAACATAAAAAAGAGAAACAAAATATGCGACAGTGGCGCTAATTGACTGCGGTGTCATGCCAGCGAACTAAATAAATTCCACAGATTACAAAAAAACTCTGCCCAAAAATTTTACATCGAGATGCTTATCTATTTTAACGAAGTTTATTACATAATCGTTGATGAGGCGCCCCAGTTCTTAAGAAGGTAATTCATAATACTCGTATATTATCCCAATAGAAGTAATTGACTGATAAAAAATATGTTTTGAATTTGTAATGTTTTGATTAATTTACAAATAAATATTTAGCTCGACAGATTCGTTGCAGGCACGGCCGATTATCTCATATGGACCAATAAATACTCTAATTTTAGTTCACCAGAATGACACCGTCAGCTCCACTATTTTCATGAATAAAATACGAGTGACTCGGGATCCAAAATCATGAACCAATGAAATCGCGTATTTTCATCAACCAATAGAAATCGTTTTTCTTTCTTATCTTATCACTACGTTTTTTAATTTATGAAAAGGGGCAAATGTTATGGTCTTATTAAAATTTTAAAATTTATTTGGAATTATTTACCTATTTTGTTTTGTTTTGATTATTTTACCCATTTATTTAGATTTGTTTTTGATTTATTTTTGGCCGCGAAATTTCTTTTGTTTATTTTTAAGTTTTTCGGAATTGATAATTTTGTAATCAAAATTTTGTATCGGTTTTGAGTTCAGTTCTCAGTTGGATGACTTTCGTTATGTTTTTACGAAGAGTACTTATTCATTAAATTTTTATTCTGCTGAAGAATTTGTTTTTATTCACCTCCTAACTTTATATGTTGTTAACAAAATTAAACCATGATTGAGGAATCAACATAATGTTTATTCATGTTTTATTTAAATGGAAATGAAAAAAATTAATAAACGTAATAACAAAAATTACAAAAGGACTTAGAAAATTAGAATTAGGAGAAAATATAAATTTACATAAGAAGAAAATTAGAATTAAGAGAAAATGTAAATTTACATAAGAAGAAAATTAGAATTAGGAGAAAATGTAAATTTACATAAGAAGAAAATTAGAATTAGGAGAAAATGTAAATTTACATAAGATAACTTGACACATACTGATAAGAAAGAAAAACGATTTCTATTGGTCGATGAAAATACGCGATTTTATTGGTTCATGATTTTGGATCCTGAGTCACTCGTAAATAAAATATATTTGGCTTTTAGCTACAGTTTCCATTTTCTTCATCTTAGAAAATGATTTTATTTTCAGTGTTGCAAAGCAGAACCTAAGGACGGATCACGTCTTGGGAAAATAAAAACAACGAACCAAAAAAAAATAATGAAACAAAACTTGCGACAGTGGCGCTAATTGACTGCAGTATCATGCTAGCAAATTAATTTAATGTCACAGATGAAAAAAATACAGCACAAAGATTTACTATTGGGATGCCTATCCATTTTAAATGTAGTTTATTGCATAATCTTTGGTAGCAGAGATGCTGAGAGCTAGAACAGGAGTCAAGGGATGTTGCAGATTTAAAAAATAAACTAAGAAGAGCTGGAAATTAAGACCCTCGTCAAGTCATGTGGACCCGCCTGTTATATTGGATAATAAAATACCTTTCAAAATATGAAGAAATATAATTAACAACGAGCTAAAAGCAATTCATATGTTATTTTTGATCAATGATGACGATGTAGATCAAAATTTGGATAACGAATAAAAAGAACGTTTAGCAGCTTCTGCCTTATCTTTTGTATCAACACGATTGGACAATAACAATAAAAGTTTGTAAGTAATGAAACGAATATTGAAGATGATTTCAGGAAGTTGGATTCAGTAAAATCGTCTGTATCCCTTTCACAAATTCTTGATCTTAATAATAAATTTTCTAGAATAATATTTGACGAAGATAAGTAAAGCAATCATTTTCTCACCTACACAAAGTACCCTCTGTTCTTAAAAGGATTACTCATAAAATACTTATCCAACGAAATATGATTTCAACTCACCAGTTGCTGAAGATGGTAACTGATCCGTATTCGTTAGATTCAACAAATTTGAAAAATGCTGTGACTGGTGCATTGTTGGTAATGACGTGCATTGCGTGTTGCCCAAAGGTAAACATGAAGGATAACCGCGATTAAATGGTACACACCAAGAGTAGTCGTTATTATTCGATAATCCCAAATGATGAGCTAAACCTAAAATAAAGAAAAAATTGTTACCTTGATACGTGACACCGGACAATGAAATATCGTTTTTAAAAGGCTTCATTTTGTTCGCAAATTATAATTTGTTGTATAAAATGATACAAAAAACAAAACCCAGATATCTAAAAATTGATTTGTGAAAAAAGAAGACAATTCGAGGTCACATAGTGAAAAGTAAACGGCTCATTTGAGGGAAAAAATTCAAAATTCCGATTCAATTACTCCATCACTTATAAAACTACATAAAATTATACAATTCGAATTTCTCTGCGACTCAACACTCGTGTAAAAAAACACTCGACGAATTTCTTGGGCGTTAAAAATTCAAAAATAATATCCCAGACGGTCTTGAAAATTCAATTTCACCTCAGAACGTCACGTCGGTGTAAATTAATTCGAAAATTTCACACAATCTCTACGCCCCCTTTCGTCAAAGATAAAATTTTGATTAAAAAAAAAAATCAAGAGAAGCGGCACGAGGTTTATAAAATTCGTAAATATTTGCATCCCCCAAAGTTGTCTGGGCGTAGCGTCTGTAAAATAAACAAAACGCTCATAATTCGCTGCATTACGGCGAATAAAGTTTACCAAGTTTACGGTTGTGTGCTTCGCGAAGAGGCGGAGCGGTATTTTATGTATAAATTTTTACTAACCAATTTAGGCGAAAGCGCAAAACTTTAGGCAAGAAATTTGCCACCGTTGAATGAGGAAAAAAATTAAACGCCGATAAGCGTATAAACTTTACTAGATGACCTAAGAAGAACGTATAAAAAATAGCTTCGCTCAGGGTTACCTTAAATCAATGGCGGAACATGGGGGAAATATTTTTTGTATATTTTGCTCGTTTGAAAGAAAGCTCGCCTGCCGCCGTTCTCCGTAGGGTAAAATTTTCCGTAATAATGTTACAGAAGTTAATGAACATTGAGAAAAGTTTTCGTAAGACAAAGCCTGAAAACGCAGCTTCGCCCGAATATTAGGCTTATAATTTTAAGTAGCGAAAAAGTTATTATACTAATGGAAAGAGCTCTTTGTTGAAATTAAAGCTTTAAGACTTTGCATGTAATTAGTATCTGGAAGAGAATTTACGCCTTTTACAGTTAAGGCGAGAGCAACCCCTAATACTTATTATGATAAAGGGTTATTTTCGGCATTTACACTTTTGTATACAGGTTCTCCCCAGCCCCTCGTTCGACGGAAATATCACCGCATCTCCGATTGCTTTTCCTGACCTTTAAATATCCTTTCTTTGACTTTTTGTGTATTCTCCAGTAAAACATAGGAAACTAGTGGAAAAAAAGGGTTGAATAAATTGCCGTTTCTATAAGCTCATTAGTGAGAATAAAAAAGCACAAAAAATCATCTCGCTTTGAAAAAGATTAATTCTTATCGGTGCGGTAATATTTTCAATGTACTGCGATAAAATAAGTTTTATATTAAAAAACATATAGGTAGCATTATCTTTACCTATATATACGTGCAACCGAAGAGATCAAAATTAGGTTTCAATGTCGGCTTAACGTTATAACAATACAGTTATTCGGTATTAAATGTTAAACTCTCGCCCTGATGTAGCCTATTTTGCGGCATAATCAGTTTCAAAGGGTCAAATTGTAAAGGTGTTATAGCGGACCGGTATGAAGGAATTATCTAAAATCGTGAAGGATTTTCCGTTGTAATAACTACTGTGCGGTATAGCGTTCCACAAGATTGTGGGGCACATTGGGGTATGCCACAAACCATGGCGGTGCTAGTCCGCAAACCATGACGTCATCCTTTTCGATACCGCATCTTTAACGATGTTTTCAAAACATTCTGTTTTCACTGAAACTTGCTAAATGAACGTTAACTCCTCTTTTCTGCGTTTCCAAGAGAAAAAAAATTTTATCGGTGTTTCGGCCGGCGCGTGTTTACGGAGTTTAAGTGGTTAAAAACAACTTCGGTGACATGTTAACGATCGTTGATATTTTTATGAATCGTTTTGGATAATTTATGTAACCGAAACTCGTGTTCTTTGTTTATGAGGACTCGTCGAGGTTTTGATGGATTTAAGGTACTTTATTTCTAATTGCATTATGATGTGCGTTTTCATAAGATGGAGTAGGATAAATGACTTTAAGGAGAGTAGTGGTATTTGGTTGTTTGAAATGCGTGTTGTGGCAGACGCAGAATTAAAGAAGTTATAAAAACTATTAGCCTCATTTTTGACAGTCTTCGTTACAGTGTGGTAGATAACCCAATGTCGCAAATGATTGAAATTTTGTCACCTCGAAATAGATTTTCCGGATTTCTTAAGGGATTATTTATTAAAATTCTTTTCATTGCAGCACCACCGAGGCTCCCCAAATAAATAAGCTTCGAATCAATCTTTCCGGTGACACTTCGGTAGTTCACTACTCAGTTTTTTTTCAATTTAGGAATTAAAATTTTTCCAATTTTTCGCGAGAAAAACGTTGGTGAAGTTTATTTCCCGGATCAAAGTTTACTTCCAAAGTTATAGAGCTTCAAAGTTCAAAGTACATATGAAAAAATACGAACTTGAGCAACATCATCATGTTATATGTGAAATGAATGTATTTTTTCATGAGAAATTCAATGAATTTGTTCCTTTTTACTTGTGATCCTTCGTTCAAAAGTTATTGAGCTTCAAAGCTCAAAGTATAAAAAAATACGAACTACAGCAACATCATCATGTTATATGTGAAATGAATGTATTTTTTCATAAGAAATTCAATGAACTTGTCCTTTTTCACTTATAACCTTTCGTTCAAAAGTTCTGAACTTCAAAGCTCAAAAGTTTCTATTATAAAATTTCTCTATCACATCAAGTGATGTGTCGTTTTCACTTGATTTTTCGCAAGAAATTGAATGATATTAAATTTTTTGCGCAAACTGCATAATTTCAAGAAGTTTTGTTACATGTCAACTGAATGTATTTTTTCACGAGAAATTCAATAGGTTTGTCCTTTTTTACTTATGTCTCCTTGTTCAAAAGGTACTGAGTTTCAAAGCTCAAAAGTTTATGAAATTGTACACTTGGCGAAAAAAATTTAATATCATTGAGTTTCTTGCGAAAACTCAAGTAAAAACGACACATCGCTTGATATTATAGAGAAACTTTATAATAGAATCTTTTGAGCTTTGAAGCTCAGTAACTTTTGAATGAAGGATCATATGTGAAAAAGCATAAATTCATTGAATTTCTCATGAAAAAATACATTCATTTCACGTATAACATGATGATGTTGCTCAAGTTCGTATTTTTTTATGCTTTGAGCTTTAAAGCTCAATAACTTTTGAACGAAGGATCACAAGTAAAAAGGAACAAATTCATTGAACTTCTTGTGAAAAAATACATTCATTTCACATATAACATAATGATGTTGCTCAAGTTCGTATTTTTTTATGCTTTGAACTTTAAAGCTCAATAACTTTTGAACGAAGGATCACAAGTAAAAAGGAACAAATTCATTGAACTTCTTGTGAAAAAATACATTCATTTCACATATAACATGATGATGTTGCTCAAGTTAGTATTTTTTCATACTTTGAGCTTTGAAGCTCTACGTATAATTTTTAAGGTAAACTTTAGTCCGGAAAATAAACTTCGCCATCGTATTTCTCGTGAAAATTTGGATAAATTTTAATTTTAAAATTAAAAAAAATCGAGAACTACCGAAGTATTACCGAATTTTGCTGCCTACGCCTTTTCCCTCGAGTTCATTATTGCTCCGTTACATTGTACTCTCAAATTTAAACAGCATAATTTCCATATCAAATTTCCATCCTTAAAAAAATTCAAAAATATGAAATCTCCAAGTTTCGTGAAATTTTTTATTCATAGGGTGATCGTGCAATACGTAAGTGGGCTTTTTTCATCTGTAAATTTTTCGTATTCACGAAATACCTTGGCGCATCGGCGAGACACGTATCAAAGGCGAAAAAAATTATGAAATTTCAAAATATTTTGCCACGTTATGTCGAAAGTGCCAACGTGCAGGTTACGAACGAAGACACGTTTGTAGATATTTATAAAACATTCACGTTTAAGAACGAACATGTTGAAAAGACTAGTTTGTGATACATTTGTCACATTTGATGTTCCGTGTGCGGAATTGCGTTGCTGTGTTGACATTTTGTCTGCTCCTTAGGGGGATAGAATCGTCTTCGTCGTTGTCTTACTAACACAATTATCTTGTTCCCCCAATATCTATACAATCTTCCGACACCTTTTTTCAAGCTACTCTTTGGGTAAAAATACCTCGTGAAAACGTATGTACTCTTAAATAGGGGTAATTCTTCGATAAATAAAGTTCGATTGAATCAAAATATTCGTCACGGAAAAAGGTACACGGAATCGGTGTCATTTAAAAACCAGTAGTTGTTTTTTTTTTAAATTTTCGTTCACATTAAAAGAGTTCCGTGTCGTTTAGATCGGTTTAAAAGGTCTTAAATCTTTTGCTCATTTTAGTCATCACTGCTGAAGGGTTTTTTTACGTTTAGATTTCGAAAAAAGGAAAAGAAAAATGTTAGGTAAGCTCTTTACCGTGAAGTTAGTAATCAGCGCCACACGTGTCGCAGACAAGAACTAATGAGCTGCTTTCTTCTAGCTGACAAATTGCAAGAACCTTTCGACCACTGCTCATCGTTAATTCGATTTCGTTTTAAAATTGTCGTTATTACGAGTACTCGTGTAAGGGTTGAGGATTTCGGATTTTTAGTATTTTCACGATTCGAGGGATCACGTGGTGTAAACACGCTGCCAAGATTTTTTCCTCGAAGGGTGTTAACAGCGACGCAGCGTCAAATGGGTACAAAGACGACCCACCATTTTGTTAGTTCATTATCAAAATGAACGTGAGGATCCCTTTTGCATATATGTAAAATTAAATCACCTCGTTGATTTGGAACCATTCCAAAATTCAACGGGTTAAGACTGCTATCGATGCTTTTTGTATAACGCCGATGAGATTAATTCGCCTAAAAATATTATTTTTAAAGGGCGATATATCTTGAGGTTCGAGTCGACGCGTTAGTTCGTTTATTTAATGAAATTATCGCGCAACGTGGGGATGCTGGTGTTGAACGGGTGAGTTCTCAAGGTGTTACGCTTTCAAGTTTTCCACTATCAAGTGTCGAATGGAAATCAAATTTTACGCGTGATGCGTTCTGCCTATGAAAACACCCTCGTTTGAAGTTTCAATGTCTTTGATAATTCTTTCCGGTGTTTCTTTGATTTCATCTGAGATGTTGGGTTACTCATATGAAGTCAGTTTGGGTGCTTTAAGTGTCTCCACGGATGAGATTTGCAAAGAGAATCATAAATTTGTAATTTCAGTCGAAAGCTTGTGCTGAAGGGTGTAATTTTAATTTAAGGATTTTTTTTCATATTTAAGTGCAATATCAAAAGTGACGATGTTTGAAATCGTGAAGAAGTTATGTAGAATTATTGCCTCGGAAATGAACCGAAATAGTTATCAAACTACGTCGAAGTGTTTTCCTACTTTCCTCAAATTTTGAAAACCACAATACCCAAAAAATCCACCACTAAACGATATTCCGTTTCAGTAAAATTGTCTTCATTGCCGCTCATCCTTCGATGAACAAATTCAACAACTAGGTTAACTAATCTACTAACGCTATCTAGGTCCGATTCAGTGCATTTTCTGCCTTGAGATCAGAAATTCGTAACACGACGTTGTATTAGAATTCATCTAGCGAGTTTATCATCGCGTAATGAAGGAAAAAATACCAAGAAAATCACGAGCTTCTGAGCAAAAACCACCAATTAAATGCTAAATTTTGACTCCGCAGCTTCGTAATTAATTTCAAATCTCAACGATAAAAATCAATCTGCGATCTTGATAACCCTATTCTTCTGTGATTTAACAAACACATCGATCTCATTACACCATCAAACTTTCAAGCGAGTCGTAACTATAAAGAAAATCGCGTATTTTTACCCATAAACCGCTATACAAATTGCGCGCCAAAGCTTAGGAAAATTTTCGTCAAAGGGTTGATTATTTAAATTAGTTAACGAAGGGTAAGCGAGGCAACAGATTCTGTGTACTGATCTCATTATCAACGTTCTGTAAATTAACTATGGCAGCTGAATTAAAGCATTTAATGGTATTTCAGAGGCGCTATACTGTGACACGTCAAACATAAACCCTCTCGCGTTACTCCTATTGCCGAGTAATAGTTCACTTCATTCAATTAAAGCGAAAGTTAGCTTAATGCAGAATCAAAAAGGGTGAGGAATTCCACGTGACAAGGATTTAATCAAGTTAGCACTATCTGATACAATTCCCATACATAATACCGCACGCAAAGGCCGCATAACCGATACCGCAGAGTAAAAAAGAGGCGTAAAAATCGTCGTGTTTTTTTACCTGATAATTTAAAAGATAACGATTCCGTCATCCTTTGCGTATGTAAGTCCAGCGGATTCGCGAATGGGAATAGTCGAGGTCCGAAGTGGAACGGGTGCATGCCGTGATGCCCTGCGAAAACTTATGTTGGAATTATTGCCGCTATTCTTTGGTACGAGATGTATGCAAAATTATACGAACTTGTTTTCGACCTAGGCTCCCTTGGTCCATCGACGGTAACTTTGATAGCTTTATTGTACGTTGCTACTTGTGGAGGACATGAATTGACGATTATCGATAACGTGAAACTTTTACCTGTAATCATAAAAAAATAGTAGTGCTCAGTAAACCAACAATTTATAGCATTTAGTAATTTTTACTTTTTTTAATGGAGCGTTTTAGGCAGCCTCGAGTCAAAATTAAGGCCCGATTACAGGTATAGTGAGTTGCATAACTGATTTTTGCAGGAAAAAGCACTAAAATCCCTGTAGCCAAATAAGCGTATGATTTAGAATATCATATCGAAAAATTCCTCAAGTTGTAAAATTTTAGAAATCTCAAAATAAAGTCCTGTAATTTCAATATTTCATAAAATTGAGCAATTTTTTGTTATAATATTCTCAAGGCTGTTCTTTACCATTGCGCCATGTATTTTTGAATTGTTCATATCTTTGTTTATTTACTGCTTTTAATTTTTCAGAAATTAAATTCACCTTGGAAGAGATTAAAAAAGACATCAAAGCCATAATAATAAAGTTTGTTAAAGAAGTTGAAGCAAAAATCGTGGGAGTGGATTCGCTTAATGAAGAACTGGATCAACAAACCTATTCTTTATGATTGTAATACTTTTTTTTTTTAATTTTCATTAGGTACAGCAAGAGAAGGTAATATAAAATATAATTTCGTAAAAAAATTTGTATTCATAAACGTCCTATGATTTGTTGGTATTGCGAGCAAAAAGGACGCATTTCTTCTACCAATTTGCTGGAAAGCACTAGCAAAAATGTAACATTTTCCCCAGCAACTTGATAGCAAATAATGCTAGCAAAAATGCTAGAAATAACAGTCTCAAAATCATACTAGTTTTTTGCTAGGAACGTTTGCCTGCTAGATTGTCAATTGGGGTGGGAGCGAAATACTATGTCCCAAGTAGCTCCCTATGATCGGCTGTGACTTAGTTCATTTTGAATCATCACGGTATTGATGATTGATATGGATTTCACATGATAATTGAAAGAACGAATTTGTACATACTTAACTGAATAATGCGCTCTCTATAAATCTTATTGTAGTACCAAAACTGTCCAGCGGCCATCTTGAAATATACCCCCGCGAACTCCGTTTCTCTAAACCTAGTTACCACTTATCTCCGTGGAAATTGAAAATTTTTCAATTTTTTCTTCACTGAATCTTTTTCTTACAACTATTTTAATAAGAGTACTGGCCTGATTTTCAATTTTCGTCTTAGGAGCCCAGATATCATCACTTCAATTCTTCTCACTAAATTGCGTTTTTTTCCTTTTGTACTCAATTAATCAAAAAAAAGTTCCCGTACTCTTATTCCCAAGTGGATTCCCTTCAAATTAAATCAAACCTCGGTCAAATCCGTTGAGTAGTTTTCAAAAAAAAGTGGTAACTAAGTGACCCCCTTTTTTAGAAAAATCTTACTGATAAGAATGGTAAAGAATAGCCTTAAACTTATGTGACTTGGTCTACGAGAAGCTGCTTAGGGGGTCAAAAATTGATTTTCACTTTTTGAGTGATTCGGATAATCATTGAACCCCTCTTTTTAATGGCGCAAATCGGAACCTTCCATCTTACTTAGAAGTTCACTAAAAACGCAGAGAAAGATGAGCACACTGTTGAAAAAATTTAATTTTGGCGAAAATTTTCAAAACGTTTTTCTCGAAAACTCGTTTTGCTTCCTAAGCAGCTTTCCATAGACCAAGTCACATATACTTATTTGTCCAATAAAGCGATAATCAGCAATTACAATTTTCTCAAGTAGTTACACGGAGTTTAGTGATTTTTCCTTCAAAAATTGGTTATGCAATCCACTCTACCCATAGTCCCATCTTGAAGTCAGTATGCAAACCGCACTTCATTACTCAACATATTAAACCTGAACGAAATGCAGATTGCAGCCTTCAACAAATGAAGGATGAAATTCTTCTGTTCGTAGATTTTAAAACTACAAATATGCCCGTTGGCTGAAAACAGTCAACAACTCGCTTATATCTTTGTGAAAAAATTATAAATATCGTGATTGGGTAATTAAATCACTAATTATAACACTTTTACCACCTGCTGTCTACTTCACGTCGAAAACAAGTGCTCCCTTAAACAAACAACATAGGCAACTCATCCGTCATAAAAACCCTTGGTGTTTTTAAAAAGTTCTAACGGAAAAACAAGGCGTTAAATATTTTGAAAACACGTTCTGAAATAATTTGTTCATTTACAACGCATCGGTAATTACTAACAAAGTGCGAGGTAAATACCATCTCGAATTTCTAACCGGCTTTTCAATAAATTGACTTGCTAATTAACAGGCGCAAGGTAGAATTCACGTGAAAGTTGATTAAGAGTACATTATTTACTGCGGTTAAAATCCCAAAATGGAGGCTGAGTTTACATATGAGATATGACGTTTTGTACGTCATATCGAGTTGTCAAACTAGCATCGTAATAAGATTAAATTACCTGGATTAAATATTACGCGAATTTTTAATCCTAAAATATTAACATAATTGAGATAAGTAAATATTTAAAAAACATGTTTACAATGATCGTTTTCCGTCTCTGGAGTTAATTTTAATTTAAAACATCGCCAAAGGTTGCTTAGTCACATCGTTGTAACTAATTAATAAAATGGTAATCACTTAATGAAACATCTAATGGAAGATTTTCACTTCATGGATGGGTCATTTATAAAAAAAAAGTTTCGCAGAAAAGGCGTAAATTTTAATTATCGAACATGATAAAAAATTTGAAAGAGGGATGTTTTAAAGGTTTGCCTTTGTATGAAGTGATAAATTGCGAGGGGAAAGTACAACTTATCGACGAGGTCGAGTGCAAAGTTAAGTAATTTTGTCGATAGCTGATTATCAAATTTTAAGACCCTTTTTATTAAAATATACCCGGATTTTTTCCTCTTGTGTTTTACGTTGTGTTACACCATTGTAATCTGATTTCTTATCCCTTGTTTCCTGCTTTTTTTTTCTTGTTTTAATCTTGCAAGTTTTTTTCCTCTTTTTTCTTACCGCTTGTCAATTCGGGTGTTCGTAAAGGTCGAGTAAATTAAAAAAAAAATACCAAATCGGTGGGTTATTCTGCTCCCTTGTAACATACCATAATGAACTAGCGCTGGGGTAAGAATGTATATGACATGTTTCCCTCTCTTTAAACGAATCCGTCAATAAATTACGCATTGGTTGAGTAAATATATACATCGATGCTTACTACCTCAAATATTTGATTTGAATTTGTTACGATAAATTTGTCGTATTTGAATATTTATAAAAATTTCTCACTTTTGTAGTCAATTTTGCATTGTTATCGTTGAACGTAATCTTTTCGAAGTGATGATTCGATATTTTCCTCGTCATTAAGTCACAATGTTTGAATATGTTTGAGTCGATTTGCGAATTTATTTATTGTTTCGATTCAGTTCGAAGAATGTGCATAAAAGTGAATAAATTTCCATCCAATGGCTGAAATGTTTTTGGGTAAATATTTAGGTAAAAAGTGTTCTCATTTAAACACATGTAATGTGAAGTATAAAATTGCAAATGTACTTAAATATCATATCTTGCTCAAAGAAACACGCCTAATACGTTAAATCTATGTATTTGATTTGAATAAAAAAAAATATCTTCGCATGAGCTGACTGGGCTGAGACCACCTAGTTTCTATAAAATAGCTCTAATGCCATAAAAAGTCAATTTAACATCGTGTAAATGTAGGTAAACGATAATATGGGAAATTTATGCGTAAACAAAGGCTCACAATATCTATGCTAATATAACGTAACAAATTATGCGGTAATGTGGTACAGAATGTGACGTCAGTGGTGGAAAAGTTATCAATCAATTTAAACTAAGGCAAAATCTAGGCAAAACTTCAATCACCTTTTTCTCAAAGCTCTTTTACTCACGCTGGGTAGGTTTTTTGTGCAGGTTCATATTATGATGTAGGATGAAGATGATAGTAAAATGCAATTTTTTTCAAATAATTTCCTGCATAGGTAATTATATTTTTAATTTTTTTTTACGAATGGAATTTCCCAATTTATGTCTCGTCAATAGGCATCGATCAAAGGTTGCAAATTTTTACGTTTTCTTCGAGGAAATACGCGTTTTTTTCCCCAAGAAATTGTCGAAAAAAATGGAATTTTTCTCTCGTTGTCGTGAAATTCTTCGCATTGTTTTAGAATTTTAACATTCGGACATTTATGAAATTTATTACAAATTTTGCCTCCATAGGAATAATTTAAGTTGGAAAAATCAATTTGAAAACTTAATTTCAAAAAAACTAATTCATGCTTGGTAATTTTTTGTATAAGGAAATACTAATTTAATATTTTGAGACAATACAAAATTCTCCTTTGCTTTTACCCTTCTCAAAGTTGAGAAAGTGATAAGAATGCTCAAAATTGTAAACTAATTAGAAATATTGAGACTGATTTGCACGATTTAAGCAATTCTTTTTATTTTGAAAATAACAAATAAGGATTAATTTTTATTTAATCTTTTATTTTACTCGATAATTTTTATGAAGAATTTCTCTGAACATGTTTCCATAAATTTAAAGATTTTTTAAAATTTATTTTTTCCTGTGAATTAGCAAGTTCAAGGACCCGAGACATGAAATTCTCATCGAAAAAGACATAATTCTGTTTTAATGCCAGTACTCGAAATCGCAAAATTTCATCAATTTTGATGTTTAAAATTGAAAAGTAAGTAATCCATTGGATCAAGAAAAGTGGCTAAACAAATAAATTGAGCTCATTTATTGAATTTGTAATTACATGAATACTTTTTTAATCACTTAATATCATTTTCTTTGCATGAAGCTTCAATGAACATATTTCACGTTTAATTCAAATCCGAATGAATAATTGATTATGAAAAATTATGACTGTTTTTAGTGACTACTGTGAAAACAATTTTTTTTAAATTGAAAATTACTTTTAAAAACTAATTGAAGGTCGTCAATTTTGGTTCTTGCGTCTTACCTACTTTTGCCTACCTACTTAGTGACTGAATACCTACATTTCGGTATATTTTTTTAAATTTACATACATAATACGCGTAGAATTACATATATTGAAGAATTACATTTCAAAATCGAAATCGTACGTCTCTTTTTTACATTAAAATGAACGAATTTCAACGGAATTTATTGTAGTTTTATTCAATTACGCAATAATTCTGATTAAATTTTGAACGAATAAACTTATAAATTTCATAAATGAGCAAACAAAGTCTTGGCTGATTTTTTACAATTTACCAAAAAATTCATCTCCAATAAACTACAATATGTCGTGACAATACGAGACTTTTTTTGAAATTATGAAGGAATTAAATAACATTTCTGTCGCATATTTTTGGTATTTTGAAGTAATTCTGTTTCGATACTGAACTACTCGTAAAATCAAAACTACCTTTAATTGTAAAACCAAAGAAATCATCGAAAATTAATAAATATGAAATGCTAATGATTATTCCAATATCAACATAAAAATTTGGCTTCAATAAAACTAAGCTGATCGAATAATTAATAGGAGCGATATGTTCACTGAGAGGCAAGTATTTTGTTGAATTGTTTAATATAAAGATGAGGCAAATGAAAAATAATGCATACCTCGTCCGCTTCTTCCGACAAATCTCAAATCGTTAAATTTGGCAACTTGATTTTTCATAATTGCGGTACTGTTCCTTAACTCGGCGCAGTAATTCTCATCATTTCCGGCTCTAATGGTGACCACTGTACCGTCCATGACATCTCCCAAGGCAACAACTTTGAACGCCACCGGTAAAGTTTTATTCGATCTCCAATGCGAAGGTAACATGGTGCATACTAAATGTGGACACCCGGTTCGCACCAGTTCTCCAGGATGCTCGGCTAGTAAACTTTCGAGAGTACGTTCGGCTAAAATGTCGGCCGTCAGTAGCATATTATTGTCGCAATTGTTCATCGCATCAGAACCCATTAACATGTCAAAACGGTTTTAGACATTCGAACGAGACCGAGCGTTCGAAGTGTAAAAATAAAAAAACTCGGAAAAAATTACATGACTCGCGGAAAAATCGCTATATCATTGCGGTAAAATCGTTCGAATTCGTAGGTGTAAATTCGTTTGAGAAAAGTTTGCGATGCGCGTGAAATGAAAGTAGATGCAATTGCGAACTTTTTCAGACGTCGGTTCGACCGCGATTTCACAGCTCACGGTCATGATTTTTGCTCTGCGGTAAAAGATCGGAAAAATATTCAGCCGCGGAAAAGTAGTGGGGAGATGGAAAAATTCAGGGGAAATTGTGGTACGCCGTCACAATAGCAATTAGTGGCGACCAGGGGGGAAAGAAAGGAAAAACCAACGCCGCTATTAGAAAGATCGTCGAAATGAAGGGGTACCGCACAAGGTACCACAAACTCTCCCCGCGAGAAATTCCGCCGCCCGAGCGACCTATCAACACGTGGTATTTCGCAGCCGCACTCACAGACAAGACGAAAATCGTGGAAAACGCCGGAAAATTTCTATCCTACCCCGCGGTCCAAACACGAAAAACTGACGAACGAAAAGAAAAAAGAGTGTTGTCGCGATTTTCTTAGGTAAGACGTAGGGGTGACGTGCGGTTAGGTTTTTTACGAAGGGGCGTGGGGTCTTGTGGGCGGAGTTTTTGAACATCTTTTGCGGATAAGACGGGCCCAAGTTGCGGCCTACTTTCGAAACCCCCCTTTAAAAAGAAACCGAAAGAAGCCGAGAAACTACGATGAGTAAAAGAAATTGCCAAAGAATCTTGTAAGAAAAGAAGGTAATGTGGCCGCAACCTGCGCATGCTACGGTCGTACAGTTTTTCATCAAACCCCCTCGAAAATGCTACAACGTGGATGAGCTCCTGAGCCGTTGAGTCGATGCTTTACGCGTTTATTCGTGTGCTTTGTCATTTATTACGGTATTTTTTCGTTATTTTGGTAATTTACAACGTGCCCGATCAGGTTACCCAATTTTTCATAATTAAAAATTTCCATTTTACTTTTAAAAGCTTGTTTTGATATTAAATAAAAAACGGGCAAGTGTCGTATAATTGTATCAAAATTTGTGCGAATTTTTATTCAGAATAATTTTCATACTTGAATTATGACGTTACAAGATGTGAATTTTCTCTTCAAATTTTTGCATATTTGAACATCTGCAGTAATTATTACGATTAAAAATTCAAAAAATTTTAATTTGTATATAAAATTGAAGAGATTGGTTTACGATGCAGTAAAATTTGACAATATATCTACAATTTTGTACAATTTCGAACTTGAAAAATTCTTGTCCTCGTGAATTCTTCAATTTTATGTTATAAAAAAGGTTATTATTATCAGGCCTTTTTTTGTTGCTTCTTTTTCAGGAGCACGCTCATTCTCGAAAGTTCTAAATCCATAATTTCTTGTACGCTCTCTTCACCCCCTGCAACTGAGTTTTGAGGAAAAAATTGAAGTAAATTATTTTTTAAGATTTCTTTTGGAGGCACGCAAAAGCTCTGGTTATTATTATTATATACCTATTTATATTTTACCTATTTTAAAAATTGAAAAAAAATTCTTAAATTAATTTATTCAAAATTACGTGCACCTACGATACAAATATTTATTAAGAGGCATTAACAAAGCCAATTACTTTATTTTTTATTCCATTTTTAACACGTTTTCAAATTATTTTATTTTTGAAATTATTACTGGCAATTTCCAACCCAAAATTAAGTAAATAACTCAAACCTATCTTTATCTTCAACACTTAATAAATTATATATCAAATCTAATAAATCATTTAAAGCCCGATTAATCAAGCAATCTGTTAAAATAGGCCAAAAAGCGCAAGCTTCAGCCTATAGACGTCGGAGCTCCCAGAGAAATGACTCGAGTTGCCTATTCGCGGCGCGCGGGTTGCCAACAATCTACCGCACTGGGGTTGAGGTTCTCTTTCCGCGATTGTTATTAACCCTCTTCTCCTCGTTTTGCTCATTATTGCCGTCTGTGTAATATTACACTTACTCCAACTAGCGAATTATCTGCACTTTTCGCACAACTCGCTATTCTTTCTCTCGACTTTATTACAGTCGTTTTACCATACACAGTTTTATTAAATTCGTAACTTTTGAGATTTGAAATATGTTTATACGGTTGAGTTTATTAATATTCGGGGTTCATTTTTTTTCTAACGTGAAAACTTTTCTTTTTGTGTTGTTTACATTTAGCATTTTGTCATCATCGAAACGCCATTGAGTTGAGAAGGTTTTCAACGATGAATTGTGAGATTTCATTCGATATTCAATTTTACCCTTGTAAATTAGCCGTTTGTTGAAATTTTTGATGTTTTGACTCGAGGAATATTTCAACTTTTGAATTTAAATAATCAAAGTTCAAAATTGGAGATTTTTGAAGTGAAAACCTCTTTGTTGGCGTTTACAAGAAAAACTCGTTATGGGGATTAAGCTGAGGAAAAGCGTAATGCTGACGTCACACTACGCTTCCTCTCCTCTTTTCACCGCGTACAGTTTCCCTCGCCTCTTTTCGTCGCGGGCAGAATTTATTTATTGAGGGATGAGAATTGAATTGGTGAAAACGTGATGTTACACGATCGACTGACTGACCGACCGATGTCACACCATCATCCCTTCTCCTTTCTTTTTACTGCGCGCGCATTATTCAACCTATTAGTTTGGTTTGTTGAGGAGTAGGGACTGAACTGGTGAAAACGTAACGTTACGCGACCGACTGACCGACCGACCGATGTCACACCATCATTCCTTCTCCTTTCTTTTTACCGCGCGCGCAATATTCAACTTATTGGTTCGGTTTGTTGAGGAGGAAAGACTGAACTGGTGAAAATGTAACGTTACGCGACCGACTGACCGACCGACCGATGTCACACCATCATTCCTTCTCCTTTCTTTTTACTGCGCGCGCAATATTCAACTTATTGGTTCGGTTTGTTGAGGAGGAAGGACTGAACTGGTAAAAACGTAACGTTACGCGACCGACTGACCGACCGACCGATGTCACACCATCATTCCTTCTCCTTTCTTTTTACTGCGCGCGCAATATTCAACTTATTGGTTCGGTTTGTTGAGGAGGAAAGACTGAACTGGTGAAAATGTAACGTTACACGACCGACTGACCGACCGACCGATGTCACACCATCATTCCTTCTCCTTTCTTTTTACTGCGCGCGCAACATTCAACTTATTGGTTCGGTTTGTTGAGGAGGAAGGACTGAACTGGTGAAAATGTAACGTTACGCGACCGACTGTCTGACCGACCGATGTCACACCATCATCCCCCCTCCTTTCTTTTTACTGCGCGCGCATTATTCAACTTATTGGTTTGGTTTGTTGAGGAGGAAGGACTGAACTGGTGAAAATGTAACGTTACGCGACCGACTGTCTGACCGACCGATGTCACACCATCATCCCCCCTCCTTTCTTTTTACTGCGCGCGCATTATATGTTCAACTTATTGAATTTTATCTTTAATTTTGTGCTTTTATTTATATCGTTCTTTGTATTTAATGAGATTGATAAATTTTGGAATTTTACTGAATCCGTACAGAGAAGTGTTTACTTCTGCTGTGTCTTCTATGGCACACTTGATTTTTTATCTCACAGTTGAATAAAATAAAGTCGCTAATTGTTTTTTTGACGTTTTAATTTAAAAATCTTCCGAGTTTTTGATACTTTTTGTCGTTGGGGTTCTCAAAGAAAGTGATATTTTAAGAAATCAGTTATCCAAGGTTCGTTATTTTCGGATTGAAATGTGAAAAAAAGAATTCTGTGGTTCAGCGGAGCTTCAATAAATTGATAGAGGCGTGTGTGAACTTTGGTGGAAAACCTCAAGGTCATCGTCATCACTTTCGTCTGCAAATTTTGGTTCGTTACGAGTATTCTTCTGAAATGATTTGTTTTCCAGTAATATTACCAAAATCTGCGATAAATTTAAATACAGTAAAGAACTACCGCCATTTTTTTCTAGGCAAAAAGAGAAGAGGCTAGCTGCACATGCGAAATTTGAAATCAACAATTTATAAAGTTTACCGTTCGATAATAGAAATTGTTTTCTTTTCGCATCTGCTTTATTCACGCATCTAATATATTGATTGTTACACGTGTCATGACTGATAAGCAATTTTCTCGAAGGTAATCTCAAACTAGAGTGTACTAAATCACCCTATAAAATGAAATCGTCGATACCCTCAAGCTGTACTTACATCATAACGTGTTTATCCTACTTTATAGAATATTGACTCAAAGTTGTTAAATAACCCTTGAAAAAACAACGTTGGAAAAAAATCCTCGATATTACGAATTAGTTTGTTTATCGTTTTTTAATCCTTTGCAATGAAATACGATACTTTCACCCCTTGTTTTATGACGTATTGCTACTTAAACAACCAAAACGATTGTTTTTGCGGATACGCTCACGCGACATTTCGAATATTGATCTCTAAGCATTACACTGGGCCGGCACAAGCATCCTCAATGGTACTAGGTTTTTACGTCTTGGCGAATAATTCCCATTTGGGGACATATATGAAAAGAACTTTTACTAGGTTAATGCAAACAGCGTTGACGCAAATGGTACATTATTAATGCAAAACTTTCGTCGGATTTTGCATACATTACCAATGCAAACTATCCGAGTACAGAGGTTATAAACCGGCGCCTTTCATTTGTCAGCGCGAAAAGAAAAAAATGTGAAATGTTGCCCTTCAAATCGAGGTTTACCGTTATTCTACAAGCTGACACTTATCAAACAATCGTTCCGTAGGTTTCTTTTATTTGTAAAATGCTTGTTTAAATGTTTGCCCATGCTTGAAAGAAACTCCAAGGTAGGAAAAATTGGTGAAGGGTTGTTTTGGTTTCAGACCATTTCAAAGAAGGGATGTTTTCAGTAATGGGGAAATTTTTAATGACCTATGTTTTGAAATTCTTACCGGAGAGAATAAAACTCGTATTTTGATCATAAAATTTCAACGAGTAATTAAAACAACTCGAGGGGGCGTGTTTTTCCCCGATATTAATTGCGTGAAATTTTTATTTATCGAAATTTCAGAAATTTTCGTGAAAATTATGTGAATGATTTGTTTCGATTTTGGGTCAATTTTGTTTTGTAATTTTAGCTCTGAAATGTTGTGAACGTGAATTTACCACAGTTTAATATTCAAAAGCTCTTTTTTAAATAAATTTTTTCAAAATTTGTTTTTGTGGGAAAAAAACCATGTGGTCATTGACCTCCACACTTTGGTTCCAAAACGTTGTCTCCACACATGTGACAAATGTCACACTTTTTTTTAATTTTTGAGGTAATTATTGTATGGCGCCTCTTTATTTATAATAATTGATACAAGTAAAATTAATTACTGCCCAAGTTCACTTTAAAACATATTGCTGTTGAGAATTGCATAATTTGCCCCTTATTTTTGTCAAATAAATGTCCAATATGTATTTGAAAATATATATTTTTTTTTTTCAAATTTACACCATGTACAGCAACTGAGGCTTGAGGCGGTTTAAAGGTGTTGTTTAGAGAAAAAAATAAAAACTGAAATATTTCAAGAACCGTTGCTCGAATTGAAAAACTAATCGACGTAGAGGGATAGAAAATTCTATGCTTATAATTTTGATAATAATCAATTGTTTATTTTTTGTGATAAAATTAAAATAATTTAACGCTAAAAATTCAAAAGCAAAATTTTGAAAATATTTGCCCCTTCAAATAAACAAGTATACAGTATGCTCGACATGCAAGAAGGGAGGTTCATCATCAGGTCACTGGTATGTGACATTTGCAGGGCTGGATTTAGACATGGGCAGAGTGGGCAATAGCCTAGGGCGGCAAAATTTCAGGGGCGGCAAACGGCTTCAATATATTGCTATCTTGCACATCGAAAATGCTATATTGAAAAAAATTGAATTCGACGATGTGATCAAGAAATTCTCTGAAGCGAAAGCCAGAAAATGGTTACTTAAACTCTAAAAAAATTTGAATTAAATTTCGAATGTTCATTTTTTTTTTTTAATTTTCAACGCAAGCAAAATACATTAAAGACCTCAAAAACCACTCATGTCGAAAATTATCAAAATTGAGTTAATAGAATCATTGGAAAGTACTCATTGACGACTATCTGACCATGTCAACCAAAAATCTGAAAACTTTCATCACTTTTCAGTAAAAATCAATTTAAAGTCTTCGACACCATATACTTCGAATGTTACTTTTTTAAAATTTAAATTAGATTTATAATTTGTTTCTGTTTTTGTTTTATTTTTTCATTTTTTTTATACCTATTATTTTTAATAAAACCAAATTTCCAATGTTGTGTACTTTTTAAAATTTTTTTAATGGAACCAAAATAGGTGCTTACTTTAAAATGTTATTTTTTTAATTCAAACTAGATTTAAAATTTTGATATTGTTTTTTTTTTAATTTTTCAATTTTTTTTCAATTTTTAATAAAACCAAAAATATGCTGTGATTTTTATTTTGGGATGAGGCGGCACAAGTTTACTGCCGATGGGCGGAAAAATCCTAAATCCGCCTCTGGACATTTGTCACATTTGTGGAGGCGCTGGATAAAATTTCATTCAAATTTTAACCAGAAACAGGTTTGTTGAGGTTTAGTGATCTATATCTGTACTGACCTTGAATGCGCTGGAGAGATATACAGAGTGATTCAAATGCCTGCTGACTCCTTCAAATCACCAAATAGGCAATTATTACAGCTACATTTTAATTCATACAGAAAATCAGTAACGTGAAAAATTTTCGTTTTTGTCGTGCAATTTTACTACTTCTGGTTACGTTTGAATTCCGAACGGAATTCATTATGTGCGATTAATTGCTCGTGAATTAGTTTCGCGGAAGATTTTGAAAATTTTTGAAAAACTACTTCGACAACATCTGGATACATTCCGAAGCACAAAAGATGCTCGCCATGTTCTATAATCGCGATAAATAATTCACGAGGGAAATTTCACCGTGAAACACTTTCAGTCCGGTGTTTTGCATATATACGGTGAGCTTTAATATTTCAACGAATTTTCTCGAAGCTTCGACGAAACTTTCTTAGTTATTCGGAGTCATGAATAAAGTAAATTGACGCGAGAAGTGCTTACACATTATTCCATATTCATTTTGAAATTGGTGCGCGCAATTTGGGCTAGAAAATTTCCACCGACGTCGTTTTTCGTACACCGCTTAGGTGAAATGTGCGTGCCTTTGGAAAGGAAAAAAGCTATACGTAAAAATACTATAACAGTTGGCATTGCACAACATGTGGCATGCGGCAGCCCGTGGATTCGAGAACCCTTTTGCTAAAGATGTTAAGTGCACCTTATGTTTCAAAGAAAACTTCACGTTTTACCCCGACGTAGGATTTTTTTTCCGCCTTTAACATGGTGTTACCGACGACGAATTAACCCTTCAGAACCGGCCTTAAAGAAATTTAATATGGTAGTGAAAATAATACCGACATTTTGCCGCTTCTTTATTGCCTACTCAATATGGCTATTTCCTCGAAAGATTGAAAACTATGCTTATTACGAGGGTTACGAGATAATTAGATTTTTCTTTTACGCCGATACCGAAAAATAAAAGACTTTGTAAATTAACTAGTTGACAACTCATTTTCAACCCTTTTACAAAATTTTTTGTGGGGAGGTACTTGTGCCATTTACGTCATTTGTAAATACCGCCTGATGGTTATTACATCAGGGTTTTTTCTTTGGTAAGCGTGAAATTTATCCTATTGGAAAAATCCGCTTACCCAATAGAACCCTTTGAATAATTCAAAAGTACCGAAACAAAGGTACACGAGGTTGTAACATCATAACAATGGCCTACGAAGTAACTCGTGTATCAGTAAAAAAATCTATCGATTTCAATATCTCCCTTTACAGCGTTTATATTTTATAAGGCAATTTATCGCAAAAGGCGAAAATGCCCTGGCATAAAAATCGCTTGCAATCTTGGTAAAACAACGAGATACTGGAAAGTAATTCAAAATCTTATCACCCTTTACAAAAAATAATATAGGTGTAGGGTGCGGTGTAATATATTTTATCAAAGGTCCAATATCAGTTTATATGATAAAACAGTTGTCCAGCTTTCTTCTGCGTATAAAATCGTAAAAATATACCCTCAATAAGTCGTAAATTATAATCCTTTTGTTGTGCCGTATACGCTATACGCACTTTTTTTTCTCAACTAGATTAACTTTTTATGCCGGATTGGGGAATTTGCTGTGGATTTTTTCTTGTTATGGTAATGCGGAGGTGTTCGTAAGAGGATTTAGTTCGAGATGGCGATTTGATGACGTGAAGTGGGCGTGAGAATTTTGTGGCCGGAATCGTCGAATTGTGGCGATTACCTACGATTAAAGATGGATAAGGTTTGAAAAATTCTTTGTCATTTTTTTTCAATTTTTACGACGTAAGTTGGGAAATTTCCAATTTTTTTTCAAGTGCCCCATCCTCCCCTTTGCTTCCCTTTTTTACACCAACAAGCAAATGAACCTTATGATGGGTAGATTTCATCGATAGGTGAAGCTAAGGTCACTTTGAAAGCACGGGGTTACTTTGAAAGATGATTTTTATGCTAATTAAAATCGACCATCGTACTTTGAATTGATGAATTTTGAAATTTTTTTTGCAATAAATGAAAAATATATTTTAAAATTTGGTTTTAAAGTTATAATTAATTTTAATTAGTACAAAAAGTTTCATAATTACTCCAGATAGCATTTTTTACACTTTTTTTTTAATTTAAAAAAGTCCTGAAATTTTTTCAATATGCGTGTTTTTAATTACCGCAATTTTAAAAATATTAAATTCTTTAAGTCGGATTCAATATTACCTACTTTTTGATTCAAAAATTTGATCAATGTATTAAAAAATTTGTCAATCTCATTAAACGCTGAATATAAACGAGGTATTAATTATTTATTCATTAAAAATTTTTCATACCATCGATCCTAACTTGAGGTCGATTTTATTACAAACCAAAAAGAAAGTAATTTGCTCTGTTATGACATAAATGACGAAAAAGTTGTGAAAACTTACTCCAGAGTTGATCCATAAAAAATATTCCATTCCGAGGAAATTTTCTTTTGGTGGAAATTCGTACAAGAAGCGCCCTCTTGTTATTCAACACGAGACTAGTGGTTGAAGTGATGTTTGGAAGATCGTTTAAATAAGGGATCTTTTTTGAAACGAAGGAATATTGCTTCGTGGAAAACTCGATAGAGCGCGTTATGATTCACTTAAATGTTTAATTTAAACGTTTGCGATTTGTTTAGAAATTAATAATTTATGAATCGTGTATACGTATTATTAAAAAATGATGAAAAATTATGCTTCAAGTTTGGCAGGTGGATAAATGCTGTATTCTGTATTTCTGCCAAAAACTGATGGTAAAATAATGCAATGAAAAATAAAATCTATTTCTAAGAAAAGATAAAAATTTTAAATCATTATTTATAAATTAATAAAACAACATAAACCAAGTTATTTGAATTATGAAATAATTATTAGAACAGGATGAACAACGTACGCGTATAACTGTAAAATAAATGAATCAATTAAGTGGCCAAGTTCGTAAATTAATTCATGAAAAAAAATAATTGTAATTATTTAAAACCATATAATTTACGAATAATTAGAAAAACCCACTTCAGTGATTGTTTTCTTTCGAAGATTATTTTTTCAAAACTTCATTACGCTAATAAAAAGTTTCCAAGTATCCTACGTTGATTTTGAATTTTACCTGAAGAAAATTAAAAAAAACAAAAGCAATAGGTAATCACAATCAAACACAAATCACGCGTCGAGTCCATCAACCGCTGAATTCCGCTAGACGGGGACGGTGGTGGGCATCTAAAACCTTCTTTAAGCAAATAACTAGATCAACGTTAGTGAATGTCAAATAAATTGCATACACAAACGCCGTAAATACCTTGGAAAAATATTCGTTTCTCGTTGATAAAAAATTAGATGAATTTGACAAGCACGATTGTGATTAAAAACATAAAAACGGAGAAACGTATCGATAAATGTTATTTATATCATATTTAAATTTCGCTATCGAGAAAAAACGCAAAAGGAAAAAGTTCACGATAACGAGAATATTATGAGAACTACAAAAGAAACCATCGTCAGCGAAATTCTTTCATTAAAATAACAAATCATAATTAACTTCGGTTTGATTATTTTTTTGAATGAAGCTTGATTAGAAACAAGTGCCTGATTATTATTTCACAAAAAAAGGATTATTTGGAAATTCCATAGTTTTAATACGATGATTAAATGCACGTTTTTTTTTCAAAGATGTAAATTTCTATTATACGGAAATAGTAGCTGGAATGTAATAGTTTTTATTACGATTTATAAAGTTGAACTCGTCAAGTATCGAATTAAAATATTTATATCCGTGTTTTAGTGAAACTCGATTCTAAATCATGTGATATAATCTCAAGCCTGACAAAAATTCATATCCACCGAACGAACTCAAAGCGCAATACCGCGTACTCTGCTTCGATGTGTGTTACATGAGATGACATTTGTAAATGATAAAAAATTAAAAGTCATAGGTTTGATATAAATTACTTTCAGTGTAGTGAGTGTGAGTTGTAACCGTACATGTCTAAATAAGACCCTGCATAAATATTCCTGCATTTGCGTTCGTGTTATTAATTTGTTAAATTCGTAAGATCGGTGAGATATTCACGTGTATACAAATAAGTTGTAGAATTAGTTCCTGTATGTAGATAAATTATGCCATTTGAAGAATGCAATCGCGAGATTGATGTGAGAAAGTAGTGATAAGAATTGAAAGTATTCATTTGAAGAAAAAAATTCGCTGTAAAAAGGAATATTCCAAACTACAGTACAGTCAATCTAGCATTGGAGCTTGCAAAACGAGATGATGAGCTATCTCAACCCCCGAAATCAGTTTCTCGTTTATATCTTCGCGAAAACTGTTTTTATCAAAAAAATAGTTCAGTTCAAAGTTGAAGTCCACTAAATTCTCTTCAAAATGCATATATTAAGAGTTGATGTAACTGGCTTAGATTCCGAGCTACGTGCGATTGAAAAAGGAGCATTTTTCATGAATAGATGACTCTTTAAGCCTAATTGTGTAGGGTACAGTTTTTCGGCTCTAGTCAGTGCCAGATTTACCTATAGGCTAGCTAGGCTACAGCCTAGGGCGGCAGATTTTTGGGGGCGGCAAATTTTTCAGTTTTTTTTTACGAAAAAACAAAATAAATAAATCTTGGATAATTCATGCGAGCCACTTGCTACCTACCTATCAAATTTCCAACAATCGATAAATATTCATCAAATTTTAAGAAAATATTTCTAGGTATGCGTAGAGTTGTGGATTTATTAGCGTCGCTTTCTCAGCGGTGCGAACGGGTAAGTTTACATAATTTTAAGCAGTTTTGGGACGATCAACTGAACTTGACATTTCCGAACATATCCATAGCTTTTAGAATTTTTTTCTCTATGGCTGTGTCTAATTGCTCTGCAGAACGTTCGTTTTCCGCTCTTAAAAGAATAAAAAATTACTTGCGTACTACTCTGGCAGTAGAAAAATTGAACGCCCTCTCTATTTTGTCCATCGAAAACCGTTTATTGGAAGTACTAAACTTTGATGAGTTAATCAAAGATTTTTCCGAGCAAAAAGTTCGTCGAAAAATTTTTTAAAACGGATTTATTATTATTATTATTATTGTTTTTGTATAAGATGATGTAAGCCATATAATAATATCTAACTTGATGTAAATATGATTTATGAGTCTCTTGACTAATATTATTCCTATTTAATCCTCTCATTAGTACCTGTTTATACTTAACCTTCCTATATGTGGCTATTGAAAAATATTGAAAATCCAAGGGGCGGAGACATTTGCTTGCCTAGGGGCGCCTAGCTCCTAAATCCGCCACTGGCTCTAGTGTAGCAAAAAATGATTCTATGAAAAAAAATAGCTTAGTTCGAGGTTGATGCCTACTAAATTCTCTACAAATACCGTATCTACAAAACTAGGCTAAAAAATAACCAAAACCCCCCTTCTTTGCGACGTCACAGCTCGGAAACTAAGAAAGCAACCCAACTTCTTCTTAATGGAATTTATAGAAAATTTTGCCATCTTTCATTTCAGTTATTATACATTTTCACGAAAAACCTTTTTTTCCCATGGTTACAGGTAAAAAACTAAATTTATGCGAATTTTGTCAAAAATTCACGAAAAATGCTCCTTTTTCAATCGCATATTGCTCGGTATCTGTGCCAGTTACATCAACTCTTAATATATGCATTTTGTAGAGAATTTAGTGGACTTTAATTTTAAACTGAGCCATTTTTTTGATAAAAACAGTTTTTGCAATGATATAAGCGAAAAACTAAATTTATGCGAAAGTTATCGAAAAAAGTTCCTTTTTCAATCGCACATACCTCGGGATCTGTGCCAGTTATATCAACTCTTAATATATGCATTTTGTAGAGAATTTAGTGGACTTTAATTTTAAACTGAGCCATTTTTTTGATAAAACCAGTTTTCACTAAAATATAAGTGAAAAACCGATTTTAGGGGGGCTTAGATCCACAAAAAAGGAAACTTGCAAACATGACATTTGTTCCGGAGTGAAGTATGTTGTAAAGGGTATTGAATACTAGGTATATACCAAAATTCAGCTTATCATCTCGTTTTGCAAGCTCGAGGCCATTTTCGGGCTAGATTGACTGGACTACTACATGTAAATGAAAAAAAAAATCGAGTAGTATTAACACTATTTTCATGAAAAAAGAAATGAAAAAAAAACAGGAAATAAATAAAACAATAATTAGTCGGTTTATCAAGATTTTGTTATCGCTTCATTATTCACTGGTAATATTTTTTTCCTTTTTTGCTTTTCCATTCTAATTGAATGAATGATTGAATAAAACGCATCTTTCAATTTGGACATTTGGACATCATCCTGAAGCTTGTAAACAACACGTGAAATTGTTGTGTCCTGTTACCGATCATCAATTTCCGCTTTTCTTCCCAGAAAGATCACTTTTTGAATAAAATCTTATATCAAGTGTGAATATGCCTTCGTACAAATGTTAAACTCGAATTTCCTCAGCTTCTAAACTTATTGTAGTGGGTAATCAATAATGGAAGGCCAATGATGATGACTTCTTTACGAACTCGTCATTTAATACGACCACCTGACGATACGGCGTGGTGTGGCATTCCTTTCTAATTCTAAATCGAGTTCCAGTAACGAGATACTTCACCATGTGATAAACTGAGGAGTGATATTGAAACGATATCATTTTCACAAGTGTTCACTGCGCCATGTTTCAATGGCCGAATGAAAAAGTTGAAAAATACGTGAAACATTTTGTCCATCGGATACGAAATCTTTATTTCGTTTTGTTGATGTTATTATTTAAATCGTTTGTTGGAAATTAATGAATGTGGGAAGAATCGTAGGTGTGAATATTGGAAAATAGGTATAATCTTCTGATAATTAATTAATACCTAATGAAAAATAAAATCTTAAATACTTGGAACATTCACAATGAAACTAGTTGTGAAAAAGAATTGGCGAAAATCTGCATTCTTTCACCACTCGCAATATCGAGTAACGATTAATAATCAAAGAATCTCGATTTCGTTGCATCTCAGTTTTTTTCTCTCCTACGGAATATTTTTATATTAATCAAAAACCGTATTCTAGGAAAGGAACCAGGTGTTTTCGGATGAATCAACATGCATACCAAACTCATATTATAATTTCGTCTGGTGTATTGTGAAACAATCCAAACATGTGAGATTCGATGAACTCAACAATTATGCGCATCAAATTAATAGCCCGTGTTGAAGCTACGGTAATGATTGCAGCTGAACGAGGTGCTCGAAATTAGCGTGTTTTGTTTTTACACGGTATGTTTCAAGTATAATATACTCTGGCGATAATCTTTCGTCTTTGAATTTGCCATATGATTAGCGAATTAAATTCCATTGTGCAGATGTTACCAATAGGCTTAACTGGTCAAGAAAACTTTTAAATGCGATGGTCGCGTAATTAATACTGTACCTTGCGTCAGAATGTAGTATTACCAAGAAAATAAATTTCGTCAGAGGTACGTATATCTGTATACTCGTCGATTTGTCGGCTTTCTTCGTAGATATTAATAATTGCTGATAATTATTGATAATTATCAACGATTAGATTATTTCGTTGCAACAGAAACGATATAAAATGAATTATGAGGTAAATACCGTCGTGTTTAAATTGAAAACAAAAGTTTATTTGTTTTGTGCCATAAAGAATCGACTTGTGTACAAGTCCGCAACACGGTGTGACATTTTCGTGTCACTTCGCGACAGCGATGTTCATCAGAAGACGTTATTCGACGTGAGGTGCCACTCGTAACCATGATACGTGATAACAACGACTGGTCGTCATATCATGTCACTTGACATGCTACCATGACATGAACATAAGTCACTTCTCATCATGACACGTCATCATGACAATGAGTTGTCATCTATGACTAGTGTCGTTTTTCGTTAATACGACGCATAACATGTTTTGAGAGGAAGGAATCACTTGACCTGTCATCACATATCATCATCACGCCGTTTCACCATAATATGTCATTATTTAGGTGACCATGACCTGTCATCATCACATGATCATGAGATGTCACCATCACGCGTCATCCGACATCACCAAGATATGATCATACATGTTACTCTCGACCAGGGATGGTGGAACGAAATAGGAAACAAAATGTGAAACAAAACGCACTTTTTTCAAAAAAAATGGCTGTAACGTTATGCGAAACGAAACGATTTTGTTTACAAAGAAAATCTAACGAAATGTAGAACAAAACGAAATATTTCGTTTCTTTTCCGTTACTGTAATTTTCCACATTCAATTTGTAATTTTTCCATTATTTTTCTACAAAATTCATGTTTGTTCAGTGCTCCTACTTGGATACTTTCAAGAAAATACATGATAATAGGGTTATCACGTAGAAAAGTAACCTCCGACACAACGGGGCTAGGATTCAAAAGGGGGTTTTTGAAATGCTGAAACCGATACGATTCGATTCGATTTGATTTGAATAATTTGAATCAAATTGAATTGAATAATTAAAATCAAATCGAATGAAATTGAATAATTCAAATCAAATCAAATCGAATAATCGAATTGAATCGAATTGTATCATATCGTATCGTAATCGTAATTGTCAATCGTCATCGTCAATTGTCAATCGTCATCGTCAATTGTCAATCGTCAATCATCAACCGTCAATCATCAACCGTCATCGTCAATCGTCACCATCGTCAGTTGTCAATCGTCAGTCGTCAATCGTCATCGTCAATCGTTAATCGCCATCGTCATTGTCAATCTTAAATTGTCATCGTCAATCGTCAATCATCAACTGTCATCATCAGTCGTCACCATCGTCAATCGTCATTGTCATTCGTCAATAATTGTTATAGTCAATCGTCAATTGTCACAGTCAATCGTCATCGTCAATTGTCAATCGTCAATCATCAACCGTCATCGTCAATCGTCACCATCATCAGTCATCAATCATCATCGTCAATCGTTAATCGCTATCGTCATTGTCAATCGTAAATCGTCATCGTCAATCGTCACCATCGTCAATTGTCAATCGTCATCGTCAATCATCATTGTCAATCGTCATCGTCAATCGTTAGTCGCCATCATCAATCGTCAATCGTCGATCGTCGTCAATCGTCATTGTCAATCGTCATCGTCATTGTCAATCGTCATCGTCATTGTCAATCGTCAATTGTCATCATCATCGTCAATCGTCAATTGTTATCGTCAATTATCATCGTTGATCGTCAATCGTCAATCGTCGATCGTCATTATCATCGTCATCGTCAATCGTCATCGTCATATATATGTATCACTTATGATCTTGATATGTTATCGTAACAATGACTTTTCGTCTACGACATGTTGTCATGACATGAAAATATCAAGATTACCACTCATGACCATGACACATCGCTATGACGCGAGTTACCACGAGCATCACAACCGTGTGACGCTTTTTTGTAACGCTTTTTCGTGACGATTTTCAATTTTGTGTGCCATAACGAAGACATGGAAATGTTAAAAGTCAAAAATGACGATTTTTATAAAACAAAAATTAACACGATAAAGAATGCAATTTCCTGTATAAGGACAATGAAGTATTTTTGGATAAGTGGAGGTACTGATGAAGTAGCCATTCAGTCAGGTACGAGTATCAGTATTATCACGCAAAATGTGATGGAGGGGGGGGGGTGACGGCAAAAGTACATTTATGTATCAAAATCTAGTAAATTTTGAATACAAAATTAAACGAGTTTTCAATTTCCACCACTAGCGGCTCATTTCCATCAACATACGGCGCCTGTAGACTTGTAACTTGAAACAAAAAATGAACGACGGCTTCTGCACGATATCACACCGCGCATGCGGCTCTATTACGTTCATTGGCCTTTAATTCATTAAAATCTGAAAATGATAGTTTTAGGATATCATTTTTGGGCTTTGGTTATTTTAAAACCGAAGGTATTAATTTCAACTGCTCGTTAACGTGAAATTACGGTTTCGATGACGTTAAAAATTAAAATACTCGTCATCGTTCAATTAAACTCGACTTCGGAAGTAAACAAAAGTATAAAATTGATAAACGAGAGAAACCAAATAAAGGAACGTATGAAATGTATAAACGAAAGAATATTATGTATTACGATTTTACGTTCTTTGAATGGAATTACTCGTAGATAACATTATTACGGTTCGAATGGTTTGATATTAATAATAGAAAGATATTTGTGCATGTATTTACAAATGTACATTTACTAAATGGGTGTTATATTATAGTAGATATGCATGTGTTTGTATTTTTATGACCCATATGTAGAAATAATCAATAATTACAGCCCTTAAATTGGACATTTATCGTGTTAAGTGACAAATATCCGCGTATTGTATAAAGCAGAGAGCCTTTTAATGCTGTACGATTTGTTTGACATTAGAGTAGCTACTTTGGTATTTATATAAAGAGTGCGAACAAATTTGTCGACGCGAGCAGGGACCATGTATTGTACACGAGTAGGACAATACTTCAAATGAATATATCGAAAGAAAACATAATAAAATGTAACCACGCACTAACGAATCGAATAGGTTGGATGAAAATAGGGTTAAAATGGTGGAAAAAAAAGGCACTGCACCTTACCGCATTCACTTTCGGAACGTCTTCTATGTATACAAATATATTACGGGAAAGTGGTAAATGGGCATAACGGTGCAGAGAGGCAAGGGGTATCGGAACAGGTGCGCGTTCGCTTCTCTCAGGCACCTATAACATTACTCTTATTAAATAACACAGGTAGATTTTACGTTTGTGTTGGTAGTGGCGCCAGACGACTTGTTAGTATATATCCCACACAGCAGGTGCGCCACCGTACAATAGATCTCCGCTAGTCCTCAGTACCGACTCGATCTCATAAGTCCATCTTTCTCGTCTTTAAAAATCTTTTACACCGTGAAAGAAAAATTAAATCTGAAGAAAGACGAATAGTAAACTACCTGATTTTTTTTAATCTTGAATAGACGTACGTGTGAAACAATGTCGTACGCAAATGATCCACAGGCCATTGCCTTTTCAAAGATCAAGCTTTTGTATTATTTGGCAGGAATTTAAGGAGTCGGCAAGTTTGTAGTTGCGTATAATAGAACGAACGTTGACATTCGAAATTTTTTTTTCGTTTGCTCTCCGTTAAAAAAAAATCTTTTTGTGAAATTTTGGCCAAAAACGTGAAACGTTTTAAATGGGATGTTTTATTGCCAACCATTGTGCGTGGAATTTTTAGAGATTATTTTTCATTATTTTTCGCTGGGGTGTAGTAGTTTCGAAAAATATGGAAGCGTAGATTTCGCTTAGCGGAGGTGAAAAATTTACCGATGGTATGTTTACTATGTCGAATAAGCTTGTTCATTAAATAATGAACAAAATTGACAAATTGAAACGTAGCCTATTTTTCATAGTGTTAGCAACGTACGTAGCGTGAAATGGAAACATTTTACTCGAGTAAAATTTTTCAACAGATTATACCAGATGTTTCGTGCTTATTTTTTTTTTTTGCATTACCTAGTTAGTATATTCTGTTTTGTAATGAAACGATGTTCGTCGACGTTGGTAAAATTCTGTGTAGCATGAAACAATAGTCGTTCGACTTCATCCTACATTAATCAGCGTTTCGTATAAATTTTACAAGTTTTATTACGCATCCTTCGTTTTTCATCTACCCACTGTGATGAAAAGACACTACGTCGAAGTCGTTATTTCCCAATTAATCCTTTTAAACGTAGTAATATAGCTTGAACGAAACTGACATCTCTCGCATGGAGTATTATCGAAGAAATTTGATACTATTTAGGCAACGAGTAAAATTTTTATACTCTTGTAAAATCTCCTTGAAAGACATCTATGTAATTCTTTCTGGTCGCTTGGGATACTGGTATCTTTAAAAGGCAGCGACCAGTATGTGTCTAACAAGTTTAGTAAATCTCTTCGGATTCCTGCCGAGTTACAGACACCAACGAACCTTGTTCTGTCTCCACTTAACTTGTTTCTCCGCCACCCACCCTTTCGATATAAATTCCTATTCTCGTAACTTACCATCTCGGCTACTTTTTCGATATCACAAAATCAAGGCGTGTACCGGATGGCCAAACGGAGGGGAGTACAAATTCTTGATCGGATTCTACTTAACGAATTTACCTTCGAAGATCACTTTAAGTAGCATGTCTCCGGTGGCCCATCGTGTTCCTGAGACCGCTGAGGTCGTGTTTTTAACCACTTGTCAACCGATGTGACGCGAAATTTCGGTAGCTCGTGCATTATCCCATTGCATCGTATCGGATCAACGGTATTCGAGGAATTCTACATCTCGCGGATGCTTTTAATTAACGAATAAACAAAACAACGCACGCGTGTGGCCAACTGTATTTTGAAAAAGCTACCAATTATACCAATCGGACACGTATTTCATACACGAGACCATTACGCACCCTGGCACGAACCTAGGTATAATGATATTCCGAAGGTAAACATCGAGTACACGTTTTAAAAATCAATCGACTCGAGAGAAAATCAATTTGTTTATAATAAACACGTATGGGAAAAAGTTCACGTTCTAGGGAGCGGTTCTCGAAAACGTTGATTTGGATATGGGCCAGAAATTGTAGCCAATACGTACCCCGCGATAACGAATATTCCGGTGTGTGGTCGCCTCTCTCTCTGTGTAAACGTAAAACGCCGAGAATACATAACGAAGTATTTGACACATGCCATAGACAGATGTGCCGAAGAAAGGCGTTCGCTGACTGGTGGCTAGACATCGGCACATGGCCTGATACCTCTCGTTTATGTATTTTACCGACTTCCTGTCTTAGCACTTGTTCGTATGATTATTGGTATTGATAAGGATGCGTGTGCACCAACTTTTTTCCACTCGTTCAATTATATCTTTCAAATTTAGCCTTTTCCGGTGGAAGGGGGGTTTCTCGCGAGGGAGAAGTATTTACGCCACCTAATACCAGTACGGTTTTCCTCCACCACCCGAAAATGGCGAATAAATCGCAATTTTCCTGATGAGGAGGGCCAACCGTTTAAGAGAGTTTAAAAAAAGAGATGAATAAAACAAGCATAGTTCCGTGAAATGTTATGTATTCGCACAATAGGTAATCACAGCAACAAAAATTACTCCCACTGGTAAAAGTGGTAACTTCGCACACAGCGAGCAAACTTCCGTTACGCCCTTGCGAGACCCGAGGATCCCACTATATAGAACAAGTAGAATGGTAAGTGAAAAGATGTATGAGCATGGAGGCTCTGATATTGTCACATAAGGTGAACAAATACCGGTACATCACGCAAAGATGTACCTAGTGGGGAAAGGCCTTAAGGGTCGGGTGGAGAATTGAACTACCCTTCACCCATCGTAATTTAAAAACAAAATGTTAGAACAAACGAAATAAAAGGAACTTTATTCCGACGGAACAATATTAATTAATTAAGGAACATACGCGTATATATATTAGTCGGAAAATATAGTACTTATCTTGTTCATAGTCGAATAATATTCAGAGGCGAAAACAAACGAAATAAAACGATTTTCTTGAGAAAAATTATGAAGAAAAAAAAAGAAAAAAAAACGAACTTGTATTACAAACGGAAAAACAACCTCCAACCTAATTGATTGATAATAATTAACTCATAATGCTAACGTGATGTATGAAATCGGAGGAGCTATTATCTTTTGTAACACATGATACCTCGCAACTGAAGTGGGGAGTCTTTTTGAACGCTAGGTACCTACCTAGAATTATTGCTTTTCTTTATTCCTACCCCACAACTTATATCACATCACAATATTTCATAAGTTAATCGATCATTCGTTAAATACTGTCGCACGACACACTTTATGAGCGAGTACGACGGTGGTTCAGTCCTACTCGCGTCACGCGACGGTCGACCGATCGATCCCCGCGTATGCCGAAAATTTTTTTGTTTTTTATTTTATTTTTTTCTTTTTCTTTTTGATTTTTACACTTTTTATTCGAATATGACCCGTTGCACCGGAATCGATGACAAAAACGGTGCATCATTCGGCATGAATACCATTCCTATGAGCTGTATCGAGTAGTTTTCAACGTTTAATCACACATTGGTGAAATATTAGCAATATGCTACGATGTTACATCCATAACGAATGAAAACCAGGTGCTCGTACCTGGTGGTCTCATTAAATTCGTGAAATTTCCATGAATCATTGGATCCTCCGATTGCTATATGCGTCTTAAGGTGTTGTAAGTTCAAGTGTAAAAAACATAATCGTTTTTTTAACTCGATCTAAAATACGAAGAAGTACGAAGTTCAACGAAACAAAACACAAGATTCGTCGAGAAACCACTTTATTTTTGCAATCATAACAAACCTTGCAATCATATGAAGTATCGAATTCAACATCTGAATACAGTGGCGCAAAACCCAAATTTGGCGGGTATACATTACATACAAACAGCGTAGGAACAAGGTTTGCACCTAAGGTGGCTTTTTTTCGCGTCGCGAAAAATTAGGCTAAAGCAGTTTCTCAATCTCCCCTTTTACAACATTTAAACCAAAAAATTTGAATTAGGAACACTTTATGTACCCACCCGTTGTTGCGCCACTGGTTGAATATAAATTGAAAAAACACGTTTTAACAATAACATAAAATGAATAAATTTTTTACCAAGTAACTTACAAATAACATTATTTACAAAATTACGTATAAAAAAATACATCTAAAACAATCATAAAACGGGCCTTTATACTACATAAATCACAGATAATTATTATGACATATTCCTATATTTACGAACAAGTTGATTTCGTTTTACGTAGTAATATGCATGCATGTGTTTAATAATTATTCGGCGTAAAGAGATTGTTTTTTATTTATTTCGTGGTCTTACATATTAGCTCAATATGGATCTGTGATGTAGATGGGAGAAAATCCATGAATACAGCTCTCAATAATCGAAATTGAGTTCTACCGATTGTAGAAATTATAAAAATATTATTTGGGGGGGGGAATACGTACATAGATTTAAAATATGAAAGTTACTATGCTTAAAGTACTATAAAAATAATTTCTTAAGAAAAAAGTGCATGCAATTATTCATACTTCTTTAGGTATCACTCTTCCTTTTTATAATATTATTTCCTGAAATAACTATTTTTAGAATTTTTACCTACTTTTTTATTCAAGCCAGTGATGCTAAGAAGGCAAGCTCTCGAGGAGGATTCATCAAAAAGATTTTTTGGGGCGGGGACGTGAAAACACAATTTACCTCTAAAATTACCCTCAAAATTGGAATCCAACTCTAAAATTACCCCCCTGAAATCATGATTCGTTAATTCATGAGTAAAATTACAACCCCCCCCCCCTCATAAAAAACGATTAAAATCCATCAATGTTCTAAATTACTTTCGAATAATGTTGATTACAAAAAAGGATATGGCAGGTGTAAAAATTGGAGGGTATGTCCTCAACCGCTCTGGGGGGGGGGGATCTCAGCACCACTGATTGAAGTATGTCGATGGTTATTTTAAAGTGTTTAAAAGCTGTAAGGAATAATTTCTCTTTAGAGTCACATGAATCTTACTTATTAATCCATGGAAAACCTCATCACCATTAATAGAATAACGTGCTAGCTGCCACTTGCCACTTGCTACCCAATACCCAAGTACTAAGCTGAGTTCTGCACGGTTTTAGAAATACGGTTAAAACGCTGCACTCAACAACACGGATACGGTATACGCACCGTGTGGCTAAAAATCATATCGTTTATATACGGATACAGCGAGCGTACCCGTCTTACGCTACCCCCCCCCCCCTTCAATTTTTTCAACAAAATCATGTAGCACTTCAAAACATAACTATGTATTTCGACAAGCTCATTTTATTTTTAAAACTTAAATTGGCCTCCTCTGAAAAATTGAAGTCCCTTGGGGAAGGGGTTAAAATTTTTTTCCGGGGAGCGCAAATTTTGAAAATTAAAAAAAAATCATTTCGCTCTTCGAAATGTTTGTTTTTAGACCCTTAACTGAATAACCACGGATATATCCGTATCCGTTTTAAAAACTCATCCGTCCGAAGGTATCCGTATGCATGCAAGATACGGTATTCATCCGTATCCGTCATCCGAGTACACCGTGCAGGATTCTGGAACCCAGGCAGCCATGGCGATTTTTTAACAATCTCTTTAACCGAGGCGATCTTGTAGTTTTAAGTACATTAATTAAAAACTAAAAATATAGTGTCTAATTAATCGTAGCCCACCTTGTAGAGAATTTTTTGCAATATTTTTGGTCGGCAATATTGATTACCGTATGTAACAACTTAGTGGCGCAATCGCAATCGAGGGGGCTATAGGGCTAGTGCAACCCTCAGAGGGGAAAATTTCCTGTATAAACTTTCTCAAAAATTATTTTCACCCTCGCTTCGCTTGGGCAATTTTTCGCCATCTCATTTCAATTTTTATTGGGACTGGCAAGAACCTGTTGGAGCGCTAATGTGAAGTACTTCCTTGTAAGTTCAATAATAAACCGCTAGGAGTCAGAAATTGAAAAATTGTTTATTTTGATGCAAAAATTGCTAGTAAATTTCGAAAGTTTTGCGACCATTTGTGTTTAATTATTCTGATCGACGTCCTGTTGGTACTTTGACGTCGGTTTCACCAATTACCACCAGATGTCAGATACTTTGCTTGACAGTCGCAATATAAAAAATGAAAAATAGCGCGAAAAAAGTGCCTTAAGATTATGAGGGTTAAGGTAAAAACAAAGAGTTGTGTTTTGTACCTATTTTTTTCCTACCCTCGAAAACAAGTCGGAAATTCTAGCCACCTCTGTAGGTAATTTCTGATTGCGCGCTACTGTCACATCAGCAATGCCGACGTCGCTTAAATAAGCGTTATCAACTTGAAATTAAAATCAAAAATTGTTATCAGGTGGTCTGAGGATTAATTAGGCACTCTTGGAAGAGGTGTAGAGAAGGTCGATAATGAAAGATACGTCATTACTTATTCAATGGCAACAAACTGACGATTCGAGTCGTTTATACTTGAAAAATCCTTAGATAGATAAAAAAGTACAACTTTCACATTCTTATGAAATCTTAAGCGATAAATAAAAATTGAGATAGAAGGTATATTCTTTTCGCATAACTCCACGCAGAAAGGAGTAAATTGATAACGATTTAGTGCAGAATCGTGCTCGAGACGAAAAGAACACCAAATTTTACTCGGAGTAGCTTTTTTTACTCAGCGTTACTCCGAGTATGCGAAAAGAATACACTTAAGAATAACTCACTAAAAAGGACAACATAAGTCAACCCGTGGTAGATCAGGAAGTAGGTGAATGTGAGTATAGAAATGCATTTTTTTTCACATATTTGAAATTTATGTCAAAAATTGAAAAACTTATGAAAAATTAATATAAAATCAACTCGTTTAATTAGCGAATTTGAAAATTGTATTTACGGTGGGAACAGCATGTTGACGGAGATAAAGAAAGAAAATAGGAAGAAGTTTATAATTATGGAAGAATAATAATTTAAGGTTTATCGAAGGAAAATGCTAAACTATGGTAACATAAGAATATCGATAGGTAAAGTTCCTCATTGACTACTAGAACGAATAAAGATCAGAAATAAGTTATAGGATAAAATGCAATTTTAAATTGGATCCTCGTGGATTTCTACGGGAGAAGAAAAGTTATAAATTTGCAAAATTCAGCATATCACAGAACAGCGAGTAATTAAAAGACATTATTCGTCTTTCTTCTTCCTAGTTTTACCCTCCATTTGAATAGTACTACAAACGTTATCGACGCATTCGGCAATAGGCGGTGCACTTTGATCGATACTATAGTCATAGCCGGCGATACGAGATAAGGTCATAATATACGAACACGCAATTCTTAGAACGGATAGCTTGGAAAGTTTCTGATTATTTGCATAAGCTGGAACGCACTTACGTAGCGTATCAAATGCAGCACTGATCGTGTGTACTCTTGTACGTTCGCGTGCGTTCGCTTCTATTCTTCTTTCGCGGGTCATATTTTTATAATTCCTTTGGGACCCATTCGATTGACTAGATTTTCGTTTCTCTTCCGAACTAACAGTAGACGACGAGCTGGTAAATCTGTAAAATGCGAGTTACATTAACAATATGTTTAAACTACGATGGGGAATTGTTAAGCGTTATAGCCTCGGATTATTTAAATCGCGTGCGTATTTATTTTACATATTTGCAGTAAACAGTAGTGGCGTAAATACGAGGGAGTCTTGGGAACAAACCCCCCTTCCCCCAGAGATCCTTTGAAAAATTCATTTTTTATTAGGAAAATAAGCGATCCCAAACCGAGTTTTTTGACTCCAAAAAAATCGCAAAATAATCTTGAAATTGTTTCAAACAATAAATGTTATATGACCCATCACTCAAAAATCAGTATATTTTGAGAAAACAATTATTTGAATGACGAGTTTTAGCGCGCGCGTAATCGGTACTTCCCACTGTGCTGTAGCGTCTTGTTTACAGTTACGCGCGTTGCTGCGTTAGGCGCGGAGCCGCGCGCCACGGTGAACAAGGCGCTATCGCGTAGTGGGAGGTTTCACCCAACGCGCGCGCACGGTTTTTGCGATTTTTCACCACGGCCCCGGGGAGGTAAAATTTTGAAAAAAATATATGACATTTAGGGGTCAAAAATACATTAAAAAAATGAAGTTTGAAAATTTTGCCGCGTGATATAGACACTTAAAAAAAATAAATGAAGTTGAAAACGCTCGTTTGGAGGGGGAGAAATTGGAGTGGGGGGTTGTTGATTTTTTCATGGAAGGTCCTTGTGAGGGTCTACCATGTACTAAAATTTCAATTAATTCCATAAAGTGTAATTTGAGAAAAAAATTCCTATCTGATTTTCGAAAAGAAATTAATTTCTCGAAAACGGATGGGAGAGGGGAGCTGAAATTTAGGTCATGAACGTTTCTCGATGGTACCCACCTAATACCCAAAAATCATCAAAATCTAGATCCTGAGGCAGATCGCTAATGCTTAGCTGCCTATTGTAAAAATATACATTTAACTTTTTTGTTTTATGATTTCTATCCCCCCCCCCCAAGGAATGTTTACCTACGCTACTGGTAAACAGTAATCATTTTATTTCCAAAGGAATAAAAAAAAATCAAAGGACTATTTACCTATTTGATTCGTGTTGTACTATAAATTCATGTTTAGTTAGATTTTTAGGCTTTCTTTCCACATCCAGCGCCGATTCATCATGCGATTCGAATAATCTAACGACTTCTTGCGGACGTGCTTGGTTAACGCTTAAATCTTGAACATCGATTGATTCTGGAACATCATACGCGAACTTGGAACTTTCTGCTTTTACGTTGGTTTTCTTTTCAACGACCAATGCTAATGGTTCTTCTTGATCGTAACTCAACTGATGGTAATATGGAATTAATGGTACAGAATATTCGCTCGGCGGATGCGTTCTTTCATCAAAACTCCACGGACGGAACGGACTAATGGAAGGTTTTGAATCAGTGGAATTCTCCGGACTCGCTGTTCTTTCGTATTTTATTACGCAACTGTCGTTTTCCAATTTTATGGATTTCAACGGTGGCGAATGATCTTCGACTTTACGAGGCTCGGCGCATTTCCGTTTATTCTTATTGCTGCATCGATACTCCAACGAGGAATCCTTGGTGTCTGAGCTATCTCTGCTGGTATCAGTTGGCGAATGGAATTCGGTATCTAGATCGGTGTCTTCACCGCTGCAAAATCCAGCATCACGATCCGATAACGTTTCACTTTTAACAGTACCTGTAATTAAAAATTCACGTGGTTAAGTTCGAATGTAAAAGTTACCAGTCATGAATTAAAATAACCGTTTCGGTCATCGATGATGAGCTAAATTACGCCAAAAAAACGTCCGCTGTTTCGCTAGTTCGCTACGTAGACGGAAAAAACAATGGAAAACCTCGTAAATTCGTGCCCTCGTGTAGTTGACCGAACGTGCATAAAAAATATTAAAATATCTAAACGGCTAAATGATTAGGACGAGCATGTAATTTATATTTTTTTTCGACCATTTGTAATAACTTAAGCAAATAACGTTCGATTTTTTTGTTTTTTCGAATATATACCGAAGTATACGATGCAACGTCACGAAGTTCAGTGGTAGATTTCGAGTCACGTACCGAATACTAAATGGCTAACCGAAACCCTGCAGCAACATTATATCCGTTTTAAAGTCCTAATAACTATATCCATATGTCTCTGTCATTTCAACGAATGTCCATTTATGGTCAAAATGAGCTCATCCTTCATTGAAAATATCCCTCTAGCTGGGGTTAAATGACACCATTTTATAAGATCGCCCTTCACCCCAAGATACCTTGGGTACGTTTGCAAAACGTCGATTTTATTTTGTTCGCAGAATATATACGTAGACCTACATGTAGCGATGCTACAAAAGTGAAAACATTGTAAGAAAAATTTCCGCAGGTGATCGAACTCGGAGGCGAAAATTTTCTATTTTCTGTGCTAATAACGACGATTCAATTACCACAGTTCCTGTATTTTCTTAACATCTTTACCCCACGTACCGGTAATTTAAACATAACGAGAACGTGAGCGTGCACTCTCGGCTCCAGCAAAGCGAAAGCCAGAAAAAACCGACTAAGAAAACAATGAGAAGGCGAATCGATAATAGATGTTAATGAAAAAAAGCATACCGATTGAACTTTGTTGTATTTTTTTCTCTCTTCTCGAGAGTTTTTTCTTTCTAGCTCGTTGCCAAGGGCAGGAACTATGCATACGAGAGATGCGCACCTTAAACGCACCTTTTTCCATTAGACCGTAACGATTACGATGGAATCGCGCCTGATTTCACCTTAAGCTCGAATTAACGCAGAAAAAATAGCCTATGCGAATAGATTTTCGAGTAACGGAGATATTCATTTTTTTTTTGCGAAAATAAAGTAATAAGTATGTAGGGTTTCGGTTTGTCATAAAAGTAATACCGTAGCGAGAGCAATAAAACGTGTACCTAAGAAGTAGTACTGTAGGGTAAACACACGATTTCGCGTCCTATGGTTGGTTAATTTTTTTTTGATTTTTCACATAATCGTCGTGAAGTCGTTGTATCTCAGTTTCGCGTTAGCAGCAGTTACAAACGATGTGTCTTCTAGTTAGTGCTGAGTAAAACGATTCTTTTTGAAGAACAGTTCGTTTTGATTTTGTTATCTTTAATGAACATGTCTACTAGAATGAATAGGGTTAGTACTTCAAGTAGTTCAGCAAACGTGTTCATATGTGATTCAATATGACAATACGTTTGTGTAGTACAGTACATGAACAAGAACAAGAAATATAAAAACAGCGCAGTACACTGTAATAGAACTAGTGCATTTAGAACAAACACGTTTGCTGAACAACTTGAACAATGAACAGGTTGTAGTTCTCGTGGTAGTATTATTATACTGTACTGCGCATGCGCTGCGTTTAGTATATTGTTCTTGTTCGTGTATTGTACCACAGAAACGTATTAAGTCACATATCAACGCTTTTGCTGAACAACTTGAACAATGAACAGAGTTGTAGTTCTTGTAGTAGTACTATTATAGTGTAACTGCGCATGCGCTGCATTTAGTATATTGTTATTGTTCATGTATTGTACTACAGAAACGTATCAAGTCACATATTAACGCTTTTGCAGAACAACTTGAACGATGAAAAGCGTTGTAGTTCTCATAGTAGTACTATTACAGTGTACTGCGCAAGCGCTGAGTTTAGTATATTGTTCTTGTTCATGTATTGTATTACAGAAACGTATCAAGTCACATATTAACGCTTTTGCAGAACAACTTGAACGATGAAAAGCGTTGTAGTTCTCATAGTAGTACTATTACAGTGTACTGCGCAAGCGCTGAGTTTAGTATATTGTTCTTGTTCATGTATTGTACTACAGAAACGTATTAAGTCACATATCAACACTTCTGCTGAACAACTAGGATGATGAACAGAGTTGTAGTTCTCGTAGTAGTACTATTACGGTATATTGTTCTTGTTCATGTATTGTACTACAGAAACATTTTAAGCCGCATATGAATGCTTTTGCTGAACGATTTGAACGATGAACAGAGAATGTAACTATGTAGTATGTAGTTACGTACTACGTAATATGTACAAACGTGAAAAGAACTACTTAATTCAAGTTGATCGTTGAACTGATGTAAATATATCTTGTTCTTTTGCGATTTGCTCTTCGTTCGAACCGTTCATCGCTGATATAAGAAAACTAGGAAATGAACTGAAGGCAGATATTTTTTGAACTGCACAGATTCATTGAACTGTTCAATTTTAAGATCAGTTCTTCAATAAAAGATTGCTCACGAACAACCCAGCACTACCTCTAGTTATATAATTTAGCGTTATTTCTTCGAAACTCTACTAAAGTGCATCTTAATTGTGCCGTTCAGTACCTCAAATACTACTCACACCTTGACACTGAAGCGCACCGTACTTCGATTTTAATTTCTGATAAAAACTTACTCGAGGAAAACTTCAAAACATGAACATTTATAAAATAAACTCGTAAAATTAATCTCATTTCTAACGTTTCAACGAACGATTCATCAAACGCGACCATTCATTCATAAAACTAACGCAAAAAACCCATCGTCTATACGATAAAATTCAAAACTGGACGGAAGATGGCAATCAGTGAATAATTGTGGCATCGTCGAAGCGTAAAATGAAGACAAGGAAGCACACGCTACAGACATAACCCCTATTTACGACGATCATCCGCATACAGCGCACACTTCACACTACGCACATATCATGTATGGTTATCGCTTTTAAACAGTGATTCTTAAAAATCTCATGTTAACAGTACATAGCGACGTACATCTGGTGCCATACAGATTCCACGGTGCGAATCGATGCCGCAATGTAATTCTTTTATGAAATCCGCCTAACAATAAATAACTTTTTTATTGCTGCTATAAAAATCCTAGAAGAGGAATTCCGGCGATGAATTATTAATTTTTTTCTCTGTTTTTCGCTTAATTCAAATACCCGGATCGTAATGTTATAACAATAAAAAGCTCGCTAATGTTTCATCGAAAATTTCTTTACGAGGGTTTAAAACTATACAGTACGAAATTACCTACGTGTGTTTGTGTGTAATTAAATATTGTCAAATTTTCGCAGCTTATAGCGGCGCGACTTGATACCCCGAAGGGTATACCTCACGTTATATCTCCTCAATCGACCGAATTTAAAATTACGCGTTACATGGAGGTAGATATTGTGCAAGTACAATCGTCAAATCTATAAATAACACATTGTTATTCATAATAACTGTCTATTGTTTTAATTTTACCGACATTTGGTAGGGATTTATAGTCACTGATATGTGCTCGTAGCAGTTGAGTAAATGGTTACAATCTAATAATAATTTTTTTATTATTTTTTCATTAGGTATTGGAATATTTTTAACGCAAGTTATAACGTGAACGTGCGCAATTCAAGATGAACAAGCTGTCAATGCGAATTTACGTAGGTATTTTACATGTATAACAAATTGTACATAAGCAGAATGAATAACAGATGTTCGGAGGAAAGTAAAACAGACACGACGCCCATGTGCGCCTCGATACGTTTAATTTACCGTTACCATTTTTTAAAGTGTTGAGATTCTTAATAGATGAGGTAATTTTTATTTGGTCGTAGTCTATATTCGTCTGTATGACATGGAACCAAATCCCAAACGATGTGATTTTAGTAACCACTACGTTTAGTTGGAATGAAAAAGAGAAAAAAGTCAATCGAACATCGAAGCGAAATTATAACGTTCATCTGGCCATGGTATCCTGATTCAGTAATTTTCCTATCAGCTACGATAACTTCATTGATGAATTTTTGCGTTTTGTTTGTTCTGATGTAACTAGTCGTGTAGTCGAGTTGTTGATATCGCAAAGTGACGAAACTATGCAGCGAGGTGTTTACAAATCTGTAAAACAGATTTGCGTGTTTTTTCGCGTTTATTCGAATTTCACATGATCACATCGTTCTTGTACAAGCCAGTTGCGAACACTCGACAATGAATTTATTTACGTCTACGATAAAGCCCATTAAAACGTGTAATCTGGGTTCTTTTCGTATAACCTGTGGTCCTGTACGATATCGAATAAGCAGCCATTTGTAGCGGGATTATCCAAGCGAATAGTAGTTGAAATTTTGAACGTGAATTTTTTTGCGGTCAAGTTGTCTACTACGGGTCTTGAGCGTCGTGATTTTGTTTCCATGTAATGGAGTACATCGGTGAATTTTTTTTTATAATTAGGGTATGCTGAGTTGCTGATATGCTGATATGAGCATTCGGAGCGGAACAAGTGCAAGTAATGATTAGCGAATGAAGGAGCGTGTTGTAATTTTGTATTTGTTTTTAATCAGCGAAAGAATTCCAATCGTTAATTTTTTTCGTGGAAATCACCTTTATACTTTACAATAAAGAATACAAGACCATTAACTAATTTTAGACAAATTGATGAGAATTATGAAGGATGAATGAACACTTCAGCGCAGTGTCAAAATTCAGACCCTACCTGCGAAGCTCAACTAATCATATAGCATTATTGTGAAAATAGCAATACTCTGATGAACGTTGTAATGAAAAGATAGACCACTTAGACGTTTTCATCTAACGAGAGAATAACGTGTACTTGAATTTTCAACAACTTTTCTCAAAGTTTTGATAGTTGAGTAATTTTTTCCAGGTGTTGGGCCCAAAACGATTTTTTGTTTGGAGCTCTGGTTTCGGGACCTGGGCCTGAATTTCTAGAATCGGGTCCTCGGATTTCGGAGCAGGGTCCTCAGTAAACAGGTCTCAAGGCCGAGGTTTCGGGTTTTGTGAAAAATTATCGTGGCTTTTCAGGGCTTTCATTTTTTTTTTGATATACCAATAATGTGATATCTAAAAAAATGAAAGCCCCAAAAAGACCTCAAAAAATTGGCGATCTTAATTAGCTAGCTACAATAAGTAATGAGTTGAGTTTTAATTTTTTTTTTTTTTTTTTTTGGTTGATGGATGCTGAACGTAAGAGTATTGTAGAATGAAGAATGATAGTAATAAAACTAAAATGAAAAAAGTGACAGAATTTTGAAAAAATGAATTTCGTAATTTTTGAAATTTTATAGTACCTTTAATTTTGAAGATAGGCAAAAAATCATGATAACTTTTTTGTTGCAGATTTTTTTTACTATAAGAGATTTACTAATAATATTTATGTTAATTCCTTTTTTTTTCAATTTTCACTTTTTATTTTGTACTTTTCAAAGGATTATAGCGCCTTAAATTTTGAAACTTTTTTGTTGCAGATTTTTTTTATTATAAGATTTACTAATAATATTTATGTTAATTCCTTTTTTTTTTCAATTTTCACTTTTTATTTTGTATTTTTCAAAGGATTATGGCGTCTTAAATTTTGAAGATAAAAAGTCATGATAACTTTTTTGTTGCAGATTTTTTTTACTATAAAAGATTCACTGCTAATATTCATGTTAATTCCTTTTTTTTCAATTTTCACTTCTTACTTTGTATTTTTCAAAGGATTATGGTGCCTTAAATTTTGAAGATAGGCGAAAATGTCACAATGACATTTTGTTGGAAATTTCTTTCTCTGTGAAATATCAAACTCAAATGATGAACTTTGACATAAATCTTGGTTTCTCAACTAAAGTACACTTTTCAAGTACTCAAGTTTCCTTTTACGAATAGTTGATGTTAATGAGATTAGGTACGTTTGACACGAACCCCTCTGTAGTGCATGTTGATACTACACCCAACACCCGTGTAAATCCCCCATGTCACTTTAAGTGCGTCCACTGTACCGAAACAAAATAGATGATATGCGAGTTTAAAAAAAATCGCGAGCCCTGAAAATCCCATAGCCTGAAAAATAATAATTGGGTTTCAGGGCCCACTTTTAAAAACGGTTTCGGGTCAGGGTCTTGAATTACATTTTTGCGTTTTGGAGCTTTGGGATAGGGCTCAATTCATTGGGGCTTTTCGGGTTTCAGGACCTGGTCCTGGGCTGGACTCAATCCCTGATTTTTTTTAAAGCAAAATCAAACCTAACCTCTCTTTGAAGAGATAACAAGGTCTGAGTGATTTCTCTTTGAAAGGAACCAACTAACGCCAAATAAATTGAAAATGATCATACAGCTAATCTTTGTTCTCTGCTGAAATTAAAGCGCCAAAAATCTGCTCTTATCACAGGATGAACTACATCATACAATGTTACCAATATTAAATTCCGTCTATGTGAAATTTTCAAATATGGCAGCACTGTAGCCCTATAACAAAAATGGAAAATTCCAGCTCCGCAATTTCAAAACATTGAAATTCGACCAACTGAAATCGAATATGTTCTTAGGTCGTTAATGAGATGAAAAACGAACTATTTGAGAAGCCATTACTGAAATTCATCGGTTTGCGAACAAGCCGAAGATAAATTTTCGAAATTCAATTCCAATTGTAAACTACGAAATCAAGTCTCGATTACGAGCACGATTTTGCTCGAAATATTCTCGACCAACGACGCATTTAAATTCTCCTTTTACACTTCATCAATACGATGATACTCGTAAATAAGAAAACAAGAAAAGAAAAAAAGTTACCCGACAAATAAATTTTATTATACGGCGTAATCCCAACTTCCTGACAGTCGAAAGCGTGCATTAAATTTCTGCATATTGCGTAAATAGTAAATCTGCATTTATGCACCTTCGACAACCTTCTCGGGTAACATTTGTGGCGGAAAATTCTCCATACACGTGAAAAATCCGTACAACAACAAATGCACACGTGGACTCATAACATAATACGACAAGGGAGATGGAAATGACGATAGTAAGCAAATTCCAAGTTTTTTTTGACCACTGAACAACAAGTACGTCGAAACGGGAAAGAATTGCGACGTATGTACATGATTAAAATAAGGGTTAAAAAAAAAAAAGAAAAGCACGAATATTCGACGGAATTCGTTTCTGCTTGTAATATCGGTTATCGTTCCACCGAGAGCAATTGTCCCTGTGTATGACGTGTGTAATCTTTTAGTCAATTTTTTTCACGATATTGCGTCTCGGGTGATATTATATCGGTGAACTGCAAAACGAGCATTTGCTGGAGAGTCGTCTAAAGTTTAGACGAATTAAAAAATAAACTTCACCATCGGATATGCAATTTTGAAATGGGAAGATTTATAAAAATATAAATTCTTGGTAGTTTACGCTCGAGCGGGAAGATTTATAAGAACGGAAATTCATTTTGATATTTGATAAAGTTGCCGAGAGAAGATTTATGGCAATGAAATTCGAACCAGGCGGTGGATAAAAATGGGGAAAAATTTATTCGTTGCGACTTATTCCGATTGATGCGTTTATATTTAAAACGTACGCGTATATTTCTCGGGAGATGTTTAAAAAAAAAACTTATTTCCTGTTTACATTGTATTTCTATCTATTTTTTTGGTTCGGTAAAAGGATTATTTCCTCTTTGTACGAAAGACTATTACGATTCCAGATGTTGAAGAAAATTTCACCGCAGCAGACGCAATTTAAAGGAAAAACGAAGTTAATTGGAAATAAATCGTGGCCATGTGCGTTAGTAGAAGCCAAACCCACGGACTAAATTTATCTACGTCTCAATGTCTCGGGTAATGTTTATAAATGAAAATATCAAAACGGAAATACTAATTACACGTCGTTTAATACTGATAACTGTGAAGTATCCTTTTTATTAATTTTGATTACTCGTGATCCGGTTTTATGCTTTCTCGTTCGATGCGTTCGCTATGTAACGTAATGTAAGGCTAGGAACGCGTGCGACGGTCGCGTGCGTGCGAATCATCGCGACGTGGTAAATTAGAGGCTACTAGGTGTTAATATCGTTTATGAAACGCACAATATACCAGAAATTAACTTAATGAGTTAATTATGATGGATGAAAATTAACCTAAAGTAGGGGAGTTTAAAGGATACGCCTATTTTAAAGGGTAACAAATTCGCGTGGTCGTTAAGGCATTCCTTTAAGTGGTAAATAACAGGTATGGTTTTGTGTTATAATTCCCCTGTCCTCTTTCATTTTCACAACGTGACTGATTCATTTGCCCGACGATGTGATTGCAAAAATGGCCCGATTTGTTGAGATAATTTCTTACGTTGTACGAATGAGTGGTTTACACAATGGGGATATTAGTTTTTTGAGGAAGTTATGAAATTATAAGTTTCGTAGTTCGTACCCATGGGTGAGAAGGCAATAAATTTTCTACCTTGTTGGAAAAATTATTACTTTTCTTTCAAGAAGGAGGAAATGATAATTTTCTCGAAAGAGTCAGGAAAGTAATTTTCAAGAGGGAGAAAATTACGATTTTCTCGAAAGAGTCAGGAAAGTAATGTATGTATACGTATTATTACTGCCCTAGAGAGGGAAAATCACACATTTTCTCTCTAGGGTGGAAAAATCACAAATATTCTCACAAGAGTGAGAGAATGTCAATTTTCTTCTATTAAAGGGAAATTGCATACCTATTTATCTTTTTAGACAGAAAAAACTACATATTTTCTCCCTAGAGTGGAAAAATCACAAATGTTCTCCCAAGAGTGAGCAATCCAAAATGTTCTCTTTTGATATTTTCATGTCCGTGCTATGGTCACGAAATCGAAAATCGTCTCAAAAAAATGTTACAAGAAAGCGTCACGCGTTTGTCATGACGACGTGTCATGCTCACGAATGATAATCATAATATTTTCGAGTCGTGATAACATGTCAATGATGACGGGTCATTGTTATGGTGACATATCATGTCATGAGTGATTTAAACGATGACACAAGCTGTTGTCATGACGACTTGTCATGCTCACGAATGATAATCATAATATTTTCCTGTCGTGATAACATGTCAAAGATGTCATGAGTGATTCAAACGATGACACGTGCCGTTGTCATGACGTGTCATGCTTATAAGCGGTAATCTTAATATTTTTATGTTGTTATAACATGTCAAAGATGTCATGAGTGATTTAAACGATGACACAAGCCGTTGTTATGACGACGTGTCATGCACATAAGTGATAATCTCAGTATTTTCGTGTCGTGAAAACATGTCAAAGATGACAGATTATTGTTATGGTGACACATCATGTCATGAGTGATTTAAACGATGACACAAGCTGTTGTCATGACGACTTGTCATGCTCATGATATTTTCATGTTATCCTAACCATTCCTAAATGACATATCATTGTTATGGTGACATATGATGATCATGAGTGATACACTTCACCATAACAAGTCATTATCATGGTGACGTGTTATGGTTATGATTGACAGGTGATATGTAATTAGACTAATGACTTGTTATGATGAACGTCATTGGAATGGTCAAGTGTCATGGTTGTGAGTGACATGTCATGGTGATATCTCATGATCATGTTATAATGGCAGATCATGGTGATCTGAATAATGACATATTACGATGATACGTTATGTATGACGATGTTGTTGATCATATTTTTCCTATCAAAGCGTGTTATGCGTTGTACATTCATGTTTAATGAAAAATATGATTTTTTGTCACCATATCACGTCATTGATGATTTGTAACAAGCCATGGTCATACGAGTGACATATGATCATGTCATGGTAGCATGTCAAGTGACATGATATGATGACAGGTCATTGTTATGGTGACATGGCATAGTTTTCAATGGCATGTGACATCAATTGACTTCTGATAAACATCGTTGTCACGAAATGACATGAAAATGTCACACCGCGTTGCGGACTTGTACGCAAACTGATGATGCAGAACGAATATTTTTCTTGATAAAATATTCATCATTTTCATTACATAATGAACGACTTTTACTGTAGAAGGAACCTCAGGTTGCATTTCTCTTTGATGAACTGCATAAAAACTTATCACAGATGCTATCAATGACTCCAGTGTCATGAATTTCCGCAGATCTACTTCCTACATCGTTCCGACGACAAAACCCAACGTTTACATTCGCGTTAATAAAATCAATACTCCGCGATGCTTTTCACATGGGTTGATTTGCAAATTCAAAAACATCACGTTCGCGTCTCATGCGAAGTAAATAGACGAAACGAAAAGACAAATAGAATACGCGTAAAAAGCAAAGCGTATAACTTCGAAAGACACCTAATCAATTCACACACTCGATAGATTACCATTGTACCAGCAACGCTCGAGGTACGGAGAAGGCGATACAAAGGACGCGTGGTATTTTCGGCCACTTAGCATGTGTTATTTTTCTCGTTACGGAGCATAGAAAAAGCGACGATAATGGTGGCGACGCCGATGACGAAAACAACAATACCCTAAAGTAAAAGTTTTCATTAAAGAGTACTCGGGTGAAATCTGTATACACGAACTTTCATCGGAACGCGTGCACCCTACTCTTGAGAAATTCTTGACATTTACCATCTGGTATGAAGTGCATGGTAGCCTACAAAAGAACGTATACGAACCCCTTGTTTCGCGGCGGCGACCGCTCTAATGAAAACTGAAAGTATCCACAAAATCGATAATAAGGTAAACATTAATGAGATATAGTAGCACGCGTTAGAACTATAGCTCGTTCACAGCTGTATATCGAAGGCTAATAGGGGTGAAATGGGCCCACATGTGGGAAAAAGCAGATGATAATATGATAACAATATTAGATTCGCGTGTCGACGTGTCGGACCCTTGTTCGGCTCCGCGGCGCGATACTCCGCTAATAGTCCCCTATCCATGCATCGGCGACTATGTACGATATCGGTAAAACCCGCAGCCATCTGCAATAACTTTCCATACACATACGCTTCTTCGTCAATATTGAATAAGGTAATCGCGCCCACCGACGAAGGGCGAAGAGGGCACCACGCAGCAAGACGTGGCGAAAAAACGCTCGTGACGCCGTATGTACGCGAATGAACGAGGTAACAGCAGTTGTCGGGTATCACAATTTTAACTTTCCCCTGTATTGTGACGTTTTGGTGGCATCAGTTGGCGAGAGTTCAACCACCCCAGACGTTTGCTTTCACCTATGCTAACAATAGAATACTTCCTTAACCCTGTTTCCTTAAGACTTCAAGACAGATGTATTCCAGTTATAAACGAGAACCGGTGGTTAAGATGATTCGCGGTTATATTTGGAAGAAGGGATCCGGAATAGCCCTGGCACCGTTATTACGCATCGATTACGTACTCGCGGCTGCTACGTACATTTGTTAACGTTACCGACGACCGGTGCGTACCGGGTGACATTTCAACCAACAGCTGATACCACAGCAGAGGTGGTATCGAAACGTTCTAACCAGCTACTCGATAAAGTAAATGAAAAATTTACTTTGAAATTATTAATCGCTACGTGAAATTTCGGGGCTGCCTGGATAGCGAGGTATATTCATCAGAAAGCCGCATACATCGTATAAATTATGCGCAAAAATTAACACGCGTTCCAAAAACTCCACAATGTACGAGGAAACTTCACCGACTATAAATCACAAGGTGTTAAAACGTTTCACCTTTGATAGAACTCCAGTTAATCTAGCATTTGAGCTTGCAAAATGGGACGATAAGTTGAAATTTGGTATATACCAAGAATTCGATACCCTCTGCAACGTACTTCACCCCAGAACAAATGTCACCTGTGCAAGTCCCCTTTTTTATGGACCTCAACCCCCCAAAATCAGTTTTCTGCTCATATCTTCGCGAAAACTGTTTTTATCAAAAAAATAGTTTAGTTCAAAGTTGAAGTCCACTAAGTTCTCTACAAAATGCATACATTAAGAGTTGATGTAACTGGCACAGATTCCGAGATATGTGCGATTAAAAAAGGAACTTTTTTCGAGAATTTTTGGCAAAATTTGCATAAATTTAGTATTTTGCATTTAACTAAGGGAAAATCTATTTTTTCATGGAAGTCTGTTAGAACTGAAATTAAAACCAATTTTCTCCATAGTTCTGCAGAACAAATGTCACCTGCGCAAGTCCCCTTTTTTATGGACCTCAACAACCCAAAATCAGTTTTCTGCTCATATCTTCGCGAAAACTGTTTTTATCAAAAAAATAGTTCAGTTCAAAGTTGAAGTCCACTAAGTTCTCTACAAAATGCATACATTAAGAGTTGATGTAACTGGCTTAGATTCCGAGGTATGTGCGATTAAAAAAAGAAGCTTTTTTCGAGAATTTTGGGCAAAATTTGCATAAATTTAGTTTTTTGCTTTCAACTGCAGGAAAAACTATTTTTTCGTGAAAGTTTGTTAGAACTGAAATTAAAAACAATTTTTCCATAGTTGTGCGAATTTTGCCAAAAATTCTCGAAAAAAGCTCCTTTTTCAATCACACATACCTCGGAATCTAAGCCAGTTACATCAACTCTTAATATATGCATTTTGTAGAGAATTTAGTGGACTTCAACTTTGAACTGAACTATTTTTTTGATAAAAACAGTTTTCTCGAAGATATAAACAAAAAACTGATTTTGGGGGGTTGAGGTCCATAAAAAAGGGGACTTGCGCACGTGACATTTGTTCTGGGGTGAAGTATGTTGTAGAGGGTATCAAATACTAGGTATATAGCAAAATTCAGCTTATCATCTCATTTTGCAAGCTCGAGGCCATTTTCAGGCTAGATTGACTGGGCTATAGCGTGAATCTCTGACCTTCAGGGCCGTAGAGAGCCAGCAAGGACCTTGGGCAAAAAAATTGAAGACCCCATGTAAAATTCCACCTCCCCCTCCGTCAATCCAGTAGGTTTAAAAAAGGTATTTATTGGTATAAAAAATTGTACACTAACAAAATAACTACCCTAAAATATACAAATCATTAAAAATGCCCTTTTTTAGCCTTTTACTGTGCAAAGTCGTAGACCAGTTCAAGATAAGACCATCAAGTACTTCTAGTAAATATAATTCACATGTTGGTTCATATTTCCGAATTGTATTCAGCTTTCTCAAAAAATGCGGACCCTCTGGGAAACGCGGGCCCGAGGCAAATTGCCCCATTTACCCCCTCTCTATGGCCCTGTGACCTTACATCCGGTCTACGACGTTAGTAAAAGTGTTTACTCCCTGAATTAGTAAGGTTGCCTACTCGACTGAAAAATACGCTGAAAATTTTTCCACTACGAAATTCAAAGAACCAGTTCACCGGAGGAAAGTTTACCTTCGTATTTTAATGATTGGCGCCACTTTAGACGATTATATCTTCTCGATACCGTTCCAATTTACGATCGATTAGCCCGAAGTTAAATTTTCTAGTTCTAGATGCGTCGAATACGCAAATACAGACGACGAATGATTTATACGCGTTGCGCCATGTCCGAAGATACCTCGTGCTACGAGTATATTGGCAGCGCACACGAACGACCTTATTCAAGGTATGACGAACCTATTATTTGTATTTGTTTGGAAACTTTAATGCAACTCGCGAACATGTACCAGCTACTAGTATTTTTTCATTTTATATTAATTAACATCGAGGTATTAAATTTTGTTTTCATCGCCGTCGTTAATTATTCTTCGTAGAGGTGTCCAAGGATACACGTTGGTTTGAAGAAATACATAGGACATACGTAGGTAACCACGTAACGCAATATGTCGTGTGGTGTCTGCGCTCGGAGATGTATCATTTGAATATGACTCACGATGAAATAACAGGGAAACCCACGTTTAACCTTATTCCGTACACCTATGAGGCTACTCGAACTTCCAAATAATCAATTCGTCGCGTGTTCGTTTTCGCCACAACGATGACAATCCTATTCGGAGAAATTTCTTTCGCAGGTGTGCAGGGTTCGAACAAGTTTACTAAGCAAATACACAGAACCAAGAGTACCACAAGCGGAGAGGATTACCCGCAGATATGGATCCCTAATAAACAACATAGGAATACCTTTGTGTTTAAAATCACACCGGGATTTTTTCGACAAATTATCGAGTAAAAAGTAGTGTTGGATTTTTTTCAATTCTTGGTACCGTTTTGTCTCTCGAAACAAGTTTTTTTATAAATTCGCCATTTTTAAAAAACCTTCTTCGAAAAAAAATCACGTTTTTCTTAAAATAAAAGGTTCCTTTTATACGTTTGCAATAGAAACGCCAAATAGCAAATGCAGTATCCTAAAAAATATTTTGTTATAGATGTACATCTACCTGCAGTAAAATACTTATAACAAAAAAGAAAAGTATTTCACCAGGTTCTCACGTTGTTTTTCCAAGGGATTTTGTTACGGAAATTTTCCTGAGAAATCATCCGCAGCAGCGTTATTGTATATCGATAGAAAAAAAAATACGAAGAAAGTTAATGATAGTGACTATCGATAAGAACTACAACGAATAATGCTCCCTTGTGAGCCTTCACCCCCAGTGGAGGATTTAGGAACCGCCTCCCACATTCCTATTTGTAATGTCCACCGGGTGGTCGGCAGTGTTGTCTTGAAGAATATTATGTAGAATATGTGAAGTAGAATATTTATGTAAAATGTACAAGGGAAGCTTCATAAGTAACAGCATTATTTTCGTAGCGCTACTTCTAGGGGCTTTGGATTGATGAAATTTTTGTCACATGTTCGATAAGGTTGTATGACTTTATGGTAAAATTTTCAATTCAATTGCTCCAATTGTTTGTGATTTATAGCCAGTAAAAGATGGAGTTGGCAGAAAAATCTCCGTACGATTTCGAGCAGGGAGTTATGATGATATTTTTGGCCCCCGAAATTATTTCTGCAAAGGAAATCCAACTCTACTGTATGCTGGCACCTCTTGGGTCTTACTCTGGTTCAATTTCAAATGCCATAAAGTCAAAATGGCGGACTTTGCCAATCACAGGACCACCACTCGTACTGTTTTACTGAACCAATTCTCAACTTTTTGGTCGGCAAAACCATCAAAATCTAGCGCATGCTAATTGAGTAATTAATAAATTGTTAAACTTAAAAAAATGGCAAAAATTTTCAAATTCTCTACTTCAAACCTCAGACACACCTTTAGTCATTGTCACTGTACAGAAGTTGAAAAAAAAATTGAAAAATTTCACGCCCCCAAAATTTGGCTCCCGAGACTACAGCCTCTTCAGCTTATAGGAAATCCGCCACTGTTATACTCCTCATCCTCACTTCGCTTCCTTGATTCGAGAGCACACACAAACCCTTTTTCAGGTCAAGTGGATCGTTGTACATGTGAGTAATTTTTTCAATCTCATGTTCGCGATACCTCCCCCCTCCTTTACTCTCTTTCACCTACTCGTTATGAAGTTAATTTGAGGGATAACTTGTGTTCGACGAATACAGTGTTTTGAAAGCGACAACCGCATTCCATGTTTTCTTATTTGTTCGATGACTCATCTGCGGGCTAAAATAAATGCGTAAAAATCTCGTCATTGGCTCATAGAACCGGCTGAGTTATTGAATAGGGCCTTGAGGCAGTTTATGAATGCATCGAAAAAAAAATCGTCGATTTTTTATTTATATTTCCATGCCAAGAGAGCGATTTAAAAAAAATTGTCCAAATTTATTCAACAGAAAATATTGCATGATTGAATTAAAATAAATAAAGGTTTGAATCGTTCGATGATGGAAGGTAAGCGAGCAATGACAAAAGGTTATTTTTGTAGTTGTCAAGAACCTCAAATGAAAATTTTCCGAGTTTTTTTTGCTCGATGACTCGTTCAATTGAAGGAAATAATTTGAAAAAATGTGTACATGTTGATTGGTAAGGTAATTGGTTGAGGCTGAGGGTCTGGGAGATCGAGCAAGACGAACTAGAAGAGGGAGGAGGGGATTTTTCCTTCGGGTCCAGATTCTTTAGGAGCTTGCGTACGTTTTAAGACCTTGTAAAAAATAATGGGCCCTTTAAAAAAAATGGCCAGTTTTTGGAAAAAATATCAGTCTGGGAGAAAAGGGGTTTTTCTCTAGGGCCCAGATTTTTTTGGGGCTCGCGTATGTTTTAAGACCTTGAAAAAAATAACGGGTCTTTTGGAAAAAATGACCAGGGGCCCAGATTTTTTAGGGACTCGCGTACGTTTTAAGACCTTATAAAAAATAATGAGCCCTTTGAAAAAAATGGCCAGTTTTTGGAAAAAATATCAGTCTGGGAGAAAAAGGGTTTTTCTTTCGGGTCCAGATTTTTCTGGGGCTCGCGTATGTTTTAAGACCTTGAAAAAAATAACGGGCCTTTTGGAAAAAATGACCAGGGACCCAAATTTTTTAGGGGCTTGCGTACGTTTTAAGACCTTATAAAAAATAATGGGCCCTTTGAAAAAAATGGCCAGTTTTTTGGAAAAAATATCAGTCTGGGAGAAAAGGGGTTTTTCTTTCGGGCCCACATTTTTCTGGGGCTCGCGTATGTTTTAAGACTTTGAAAAAAATAACGGGGCTTTTGAAAAAAAAATGACCAGGGGCCCAAATTTTTAGGGGCTTGCGTACGTTTTAAGACCTTGTAAAAAATAATGGGCCCTTTGAAAAAAAATGACCAGTCCTTGGAAAAAATATCAATCCGGGAGGAGGGGGGTTTTTCTTTCGGGCCCAGATTTTTTAGGGACTCGCGTGCGTTTTAAGACCTTGTAAAAAAGAACAGACCCCTTGGAAAAAATATCGGGCACTTTCAAGGTAAGAGGGTCCATGTAAATTTTCTGTGAGGCCCGGATTTTCTCTGCACGGTCCCAAGATCGAATGAAGGTTAGCATAAAAACTGTAAACTTTTTTGATGACAAACTTTTACGATCAGTGTTGCCACAAGACAAAACACAAAATACTCCAGTTACTCATTGCAATCGAAAAAATCACATTACTCTTCCGGAACCAGCCCACGAATCAACGCAACCTCTGCACACCTTTCGAATAAGACGTTAAAATCTCGATATAAAAAACACCCCAATGAAAAAATCTACCTCTCCCATGGCGAGAGCGAAACAAGGTAACAATCTCGTCACCGCGACTCACCACGTAAACGATTACCATAGCGTGGAATGACTATAAACGTACACGAAAGACTGGAAATACTCAGAAAATACCCAGATGGAAAAACGAAACCATGCCATAGAGAAATATTGAAAACCATCCGAGCACCTGATGCTGCTGAAAAGCCATGTATCTTGGGGGGTTATCCGTTGGCGTTATCATTTGCTTTTTAATCAACGAGCAATAACGAAGCCGAAAGAAAGGGATACAGGGTGCGTATTTTTTATACCCTTATACACGACAGGTGGTTGAAGGTACAGAATACCGTAGCTCGAGTCCGCCGAGAAGCACACACGGAGCCCGTGCGACCCAAAATCCTAATTTCTAATTCAATCTGTGCAGGTGTACGTAACCCTTATTTTAAAACTGAAAATTAAACTGTACCTAGGTCATCTCGTGGAAAGGATTGTGTTAATATATTCCCGGATTTTTTTCTTTTTTTTTTAATTTAACGATGTTATCGATGTTGAAAAAATTTACGACTTTGGAGGGGAAAAAGTTGCACTAGAAATTTAAAGACCAAAAAAAAACTCGCTTTCGGTATTGTACGTGTACACAGATGTACATTTTAATAGTGTTGCTCGTTAAAATAAAATAAAACGAACTAGTTTAAAATTCTCTTTCTTCGGTATTACGATGTGGCGTTTAATATGCAAATGCGATACCAAGTTGAGGAAAAAATTTACAATATGTCCGATGCGAGACTTTCTAAGAAACGCGGCCTCACAAACTACCGATCTTGAAAACCATTAAAAGACAGGTGTTTAAAGTAAATAATGAACAAGGTCGTTTGGTCAAGTCGCGACAGGGATCACGGTGTGAACACTAATACTTCTGGCGCCTTACTCGCCATTCATCTACCTGTTTTTATAACCTGTTAAAAGCGCTATGAGATGGTCTCGCGGTGTCTGTAGCAGTATAGCATTCCGTATACAATAGAGCTATTCGATTTATTCGCCTTATCAGCCACGTTAAAAAGAATGCGTATCGAATAACGGATTTCAATTAAATTTCCAAAGAATGGGCTTTTCGGCGGATTGGATAAATGACGGGTAAACGAGCCAATCCGTCGGTTAACATAATTTATTAGGTCGTTTCTTTGCATTTTCGCGTATTATGATCTACTATGCGAATTGTGTGTGGGTATTCGAAGAGGCGACTTCGAACATTACACGTTCACGTGTGATCGAAGATGTTCGAAAATGTTGGCCATATTAGGAAACGAGATAATAATCACCTTGTGTCGCGTATGTCCTCATCCTCTCGTATTCCAAATGAGACAAGTGCATCGTCGTGTAACGCATATCGAAAAGCAAACTCTCGATGCGCGTCATCCATGTCTACCATATGTATCATCGAGTTCGGCGGTAAAAATCAATTCGTGGAATTTGGTAACCACGCTAGATCCAACGGAGCCGCATAACGAATAATCGCCGTACAATATAAAGGAACGGAAATAAGGAGCCTTTATTGACCATTTGGAGTTCAAAACACACATGTGCGTGTCATAAAATCGGTAATACCCCGATGGACAAAGCTTTCAAAAGACTTTTTCTCGGGAAATAAACGGTCGTGGTTTTGACAAATTTATAAGCCTTGTTAAGGCACGGCGTTCTTGGTACAAGTTTACAAGACTTCGATACGAGTCTTCTAGGTTTCCATTTCATTGTGAACAAGATCCTTTATAAGTATTGTTTGGTAAATTGAAGGCGCCATGAGATTAGGTGCAAATTGTGACTGTAAAATGATTGCGACTGGCAAGAATCTGTTGGGGCGCTAATACGCGGTACCTCTAAATTCAATAATAAACCGCTAGGAGTGATTTCAATTCAAAAATTTTTAGTCCAGTCAATCTAGCATTTTTACAACATACTTTACTCAGTAACAATTGTCATGTTTGCAGGTTCCTTTTTTAGCCCCCTAAAATTGGTTTTTCGGTTATATCTTAGTGAAAACTGGTTTTATCAAAAAAATAGTTTAGTTCAAAGTTGAAGTCCACTGAATTCTCTACAAAATGCATACATCAAGAGTTGATGTAACTGGCACGGATTTCGAGATATGTGCGATTGAAAAAGGAGGTTTTTTTGTGAATTTTTGGCAATTTAGTTTTTTACCTGTAACCCTGGGAAAAAATGGTTTTTCGTGAAAATGTATAATAACTGAAATAAAAGACGACCAAATTCTCTATAAATTTCATTATAAAGAAGTTAGATTGCTTTCTTAGATTCCGAGCTACGTGCGATTGAAAAAGGAGCATTTTTCCTGAACAGATGACTTTCTAGCCAAATTGTGTAGGGTACAGTTTTTCGGTTCTAGCGTAGCAAAAAATGATTCTATGAAAAAAAATAGCTTAGTTCGAGGTTGATGCCTACTAAATCCTCTACAAATATTGTATCTACAAACTAGGCTAAAAAATAATCAAAACCCTCCTCCTTTGTGACGTCACAGCTCGGATTCTAAGAAAGCAATCTAACTTCTTTATAATGGCATTTATAGAGAATTTAGTCGTCTTTCATTTCAGTTATTAAACATTTCCACGAAAAACTATTTTTTCCCTTGGTTACAGGTAAAAAACTAAATTTATGCGAATTTTGCCAAAAATTCACAAAAAAAGCTCCATTTTCAATCACACATACCTCGGAATTCGTGCCAGTTACATCAACTCTTAATATATGCATTTTGTAGAGAATTTAGTGGACTTCAACTTTGAACTGAACTATTTTTTTGATAAAACCAGTTTTCGCGAAGATATAAGCAAAAAACTGATTTTGGGGATCAAGATCCACAAAAAAGGGGACTTGCGCATGCGCACATGACATTTGTTCTGGAGTGAAGTACATTGTAAAGGGTATTGAATACTAGATATATACCAAATTTCCGCTTATCATCTCATTTTGCAAGCTCAAATGCTAGATTAACTGGACTAGAGATCCTCTTCGCTCTTTTACGGTTTTACGGTTGTTAAAAATATACGTAAAACAATGCCTTACAAAAAGTGAACGGGCTACGCGACGCGAGTGTAATTTTTCATTCTTTCCATTTTCGCATTTTCTATTGATTGTCGAAAATGTCACCCCTTCGCTTCGAAAAAAGTTACACAAGTTTTGCATGGGTGAACTTACACTTGTACACACATAAGCAGTACGATGACGCGATGCGAAGTACAAATACACATATAACGGGAATAGCTTGTAGGTAGCTCGGTGTTTTTTTTTTATTGCGACGCATATTTATCTTTTTTGAAAAATAAGCTTAAAGCTGACAAAACGAATGGGTTAGTAATTTGTATACGTAATTACGTACTACGTAGGTATGAGGTACCTAACGGTAACACATACATAGACATACTATTACCAATATAAGTAAACGAAGACACATAGATAACTTAGACAGCTACGCGTAGACGTACACGTGACGATGACACGGAATACCGAAACGATGATAAATATCGCAAATCGCAAATAAGCAACCTAATTACCTATACGAACATCGAAATGATTCGAAATAAGTTTCCGAACCGGCGAAAGATATTAATAAAAATTCAATGATACGGAAACTTTGCCAGGAAAAGTATCATGCGAACAACGCGCGATTTCGTATCAAAATGAATGAAAGACAGTTGGCAGAAGTCGTTATGTTCGTATTAAATATTTGACATTTTAATAAACACGAGAATTTCGTCAATACTAATACTCTCGTATTTCCATAATAGCGATTTTCTTTCTCTCTCCCTTCACTCTCTGCAGAACTCTCGCTTAGTCACTCCCTGCTCGCGTTTTCTTTTTCAACTAGTCACCTATAGTAAATTTCCCCTTGCAATACGATTATTGGTAATTTATCGCAGCGCAAAAAAAAAGATCCTATAAAATTATTATTTTGTGTACCTACATGCAGACAACTCAATCAAAATTTTTGTAAGTTGAGCACGTCACTTGAAAACCTTTTTTGAGCGCCATTTTTTGGGCCAAGTTCCAAATCAAAGAATAATTTTTTTTTTTCGTTAAAACATTTTTTAACACGTTCAAGATATTAATTAAAAGAAAAAACTTCATATAAAATGTACCAAAAAAATCGATAGTTTTCGCGTAAAAAAATATCGAAAATCACCAACGTTACGCCCGTCATGTTGATACCGGCCGCCGCTTACTAGCGGGAGATCTATGGTAACGCGTTAATCTCGTTTTCTCGTCCTGTTAGAATTTTCAGCGTTTGTCACGTCAAATGTAAGTGTCGCCCGGTACTATTCGCTAGCAATTTCGCCAAATGTAAAATTTTTAACAAATTTCGGATTGAAAAAAAAATTTTTTAATTCTTTACGTAGCCAAATAAAGTGATGAGTCTTTTTGGGGGGAAAAATATGACCAAAAATTTAGCCTACATATTTTGCCTATTTCAATAATTAAAGGGGCGCTAAAATAAAATAAAAATACATTACGTGTGATCACAATTTTTTTAATTTCCCTTTACAATTAACGGTATGCATAAGTTTTACTCATGTTTCGCTGCCCAGATTACCACTTCATAGGCCCTGAATAAAAAAAATCCTAGTTACAGGCCTGGTTAATTTATAACTTCTTAAAAAAAATAAGGTAAATCTTGTCTATTCTTTTCGAATTTTACGATTAATTTTTTCATTTTTTCTCTTTTTTTAATTTGTTGGTACGCGATGAATACATTTAAAAATGTAATATCAAATGTGTTATGTAACCGCACGAGATTTGGTATAAACAAAGCATGTAATACGCGTTATAGGGTAAAAGACGAAACGAATTCAATCACAGATTTACAGTCCGCTTCATTGCGCCACTTATCCAGCATTGCGATCGAGTTTATAAACAACTGACTTCATTTTCGAATTTCTCCCGCATTTTATCACCGCAAGGATTTTCGAGTAATCTCTTTTCTCCCTTTTTGAAAACAACCACCAGCACCAGTATCACTTCTCATTCGATGGCATTTTATACCCTCGCCTTCACTTTACGAGTATATTTTTAAAAGCTCCTCGTACCTAATTTAATCTTATTGTCCGAAAAAATATAATTGCAAAACTTTTGCAGATACGTTTTTGTGGCTTACAAAACGAAAATTCCTTCGTTAAACGAAGTCTATAAAATATATAGTCTAGAGTCCAAACGGCGGAAAGTGCTTTAGGAACCAGATTTAGCTTGCATTTTTGGAGGGCAAAAAAATCACTTGGATTTTTGTTGATAGGGGTGCGGAAATCATGAAAATTGGTATTTTCAATTTTTGTACGAGGACAAGGGGGACTGGAGCCTAAAAATCCTTATTTTTTAAGTTTAACTGGGAACAAAAACCCTTTTCACAGTTTTATAGCAGATACTATCCTGATTCAGAATATGTGTTTCGTCATTAGGCTAAGGTCACGATGAGGTGGTAGGGCCCCTAAAGTGCATTTTTTCCTCAAATTTGACTTTTTCTTGCGCGATAATCGCCCTATTTACGTCATATGCTCTAGGGGGAGGGGGGGATAAGCCCAATCTATACACGAGTTTAATCCACATCAAATGAGTCAAAGTTTTTGAAAAACGGTTGGCACAACATTCGTCAGCAGAATTTGAAAGTTACAAGGTTTCCCTATTTTTACTAAAAAACCAAATTATCAATATTTTTTGAAAGTGACATTGCGACCTATCAAAATAAGTTAAAATTTAACGAGACATCCAAAAACCGCAATTAAAATTTTTTTTGAGTAATGTTGGAGGATCTTGACCTTAAATCTGAGTCGATTACTGAGTTTTTCTCCGAAAATAGACTTGCGATATATCAAAATGGATTAAACTTCCACGAGGAAATGAAAAATCCAGATAATTTTTTTGAGACGATTTTGAGTACATTACGCTCATATTTGAGTGAGTTTTTGAGTTTTTTTCTCTCAAAAGCGGTCTCGCAATACATCAAAATCTGCTAAAATTTCACAAAAAAATCAAAAATAACGTTAAAACTTTTACCAAGTCACGGACGAGTGCAAGCTACGTTAACGTCATTATTTTAACTCGAAAGGAAAATTTGACGATTATATTAATTTGCTGGGTGATTCCACAATTCACATACAAAACCGCAATTGAAACTTTTCTCAATAAATGAAGGAGAAAAAACGCTTGGCGAAAATTTTGGCGATACGATGAAACGAAATAACGTAAAATGTACTAAAAAAGGGGCACGACGGCGCGGAACGACGCGGCGAGGCACATTTGCCAAAAATATTTCATTTTATTAATCTAACGAAATCTGAACAATACAATTCATCAGATCTACTGGGAACCTTTTTGAACGTTCGGTGTTTTATTGCGGGTTGAAAAACCGCGTACCCACTACATACAGTAACCTGTCAAAAACATCCAAACAGTCACAATTTTAAGCTCGAATGAAATAAACGGTTATTTTTTTTGTTGGCTGTCTTTTTTGCTAAAGGATTTCTTCTGGTTTCTTTTTTTCACGTTTTTTTTCTCCTCTGCTGGCCCTTCATGAAAGTATAAATTTTGCCATTTTCCATTTTTCTCGTTTTTTTGCTTTCTAAAGGCAGCCGAAAACCCGCGAAGAGTGTTGGAAAATCACGCGTCTACGGTTGTCAGTTGATGAAGCATTTTTTAGTTTAGCTCATGAAGATTATTTATTACGAGATTCGTACAAAAACAACGTTGAAAATTATCTTGTTGAAATTTCACGTGGTTTTGGATTTTTAACCGTTTATTTAGTTATTTCAGAATTCTGTGATGTGGTAGTAGTAAGATTTCCATTAATGGGGAAAAAATGAAGGTACCTATTTAATTATTGAATTTGAATATTTTTCAATTGTCTTAAGTTTTCCGTTGTGCAATTTACTTTTTTTTGGAAAATAAAATAGCCAAATAGGTACCTACCTAGGTAATTAGGTACTAGATATAAGCTTTCGAATATGCAGCAAAGATGAAAAAAATTGCTATTTTGATTAACGCGGAAGTGGTCGTTTGCAAATAACATTCACCGCAAGATGGAAAACACTTCATTTACATACGACATGCAGATTTCTAAACGGCGAAGATGGAGAAAAAAAGCTAGCTTTCCGTTGTCATTTACAAAAAACTTGATTTTTAGCAGGCGTTTCTTTTTCATAAAAAATTTATCGAAATACATCGTAGTAGTAATGATAATAACAATAATAATGGTAATGCGAAAAAAAAAATGCAACGAAAATTAATGACATGTATTATTCGTTTACAGCTTCCGTATTTCTTTGATAGTAACCGACGCGACGCGTTGTATACGCTACACTGTTCCATACAATAAAATCTGTACAGCTGATAAGGGTCGAAATGTTGTTTGGTAAATGGAGCTTGACTAAGTAACTTCGTACCACCCTGTAAAACTCTGCCATATCCGAACCTCTTTATTTACTGTTGTTCGGCGAACGTATAAGTGCGCGCAGCGTCTCATCAACGCTGAAGAAGCGTCGCACTGATAGTGCTTTAAAGTTACGCAATTAATAAATGATTTTACAAGTGAAAGAAAAATGGACCAACGGCGGCGAATTTCTTTTCAACAATTTTTATCGGATATTTTACACTATAAGTTGCTAGGGATCATATAGATAATTTTAAACCCCTGCCTATTCCCCTCAGACTCAACGTCTGCGGTCTTCGTCGACCACCTGAAAATGGCGAACGAATGCTATTCACGTTTGATATAGAGAGAAAGGCGATTAGTCGTTACATCACATATAAAAAGTTTGGAGCACGAGGGCCACGATCGGCATAAATATCGTTGCGCGACACACTTTACAAGCGAGTAGGAGAAGCGGTATAGTCTTACTCGCGTCACTCGACGGTCGACCGATCGATCCCCGTCTATGGCGAAATTTTTTTCATTAGTCGTTACATCACATATAAAAAGTTTGGAGCACGAGGGCCACGATCGGCATAAATATCGTTGCGCGACACACTTTACAAGCGAGTAGCAGAAGCGGTATAGTCTTACTCGCGTCACTCGACGGTCGACTGATCGATCCCCGTCTATGGCGAAATTTTTTTCATTATTTTCTCTTTTCCCTCCTTTTTTCCTAATATGACCCGTTACATAGTATTACGTCCATCAACTATGACGAGTTGTTCGAAAGATGATGGAACGCCATTTTGTTTTGATGAATCAAGTATCGACTATAAGATGGCAATTACGTAGAAAGATAATTAGGTAGTTACTCCAATCCCGAATACTCGGGTGATTTTAGATTTATACCTTTAGTAAATTGAAACACAATGTATGTACTCGTAGTATGTACTTGTATTGCATATCTACATCATACAAACATATATACGTGGCTATCGAATCCCGAAACAACACCAAGATGTACATGCGACGTGAAAGTTTTGCGCCGCGGTGCTAGTGGGTGTCGCGTGGAAGGAAGCAGGGGGCTTGATAAACTGTGGCGATTAAAGAACGAGAAGCGAGTGCACGACGATGAAACAGAAAAAGCATTTTAATACTCACTGCGCGTTTTCTGGTAAGTGCGTTTAACGAGATCGACGAACGGATTTTCCGCGTAATTGTGGTGGTAAACGATATCCCAGGTTCCGTGTTGCGTTACTTGTATTCCATTGCTCTGTAGCACAGACATAACGGTCTCGCCCATTTTTCCAAAACCCCATACCGGGCTATTCGAGTACAGTAACGTAACCTGTAATTTAAAACCAATTTAACACGTTTCAAGCTTTCAATCGCTTTTTCGTTATTCGATCTTGCGCGCCGGACTCTTCGCCGTCGTGGCGTTTCATCGACGAGAATCACCGACAGCTTTTGACATCGCGAAATCATCAATTTATATCGTACACGTGTCCGCGTTCCTTACCTAAAACGATGGATAATTCTTTTCGAGTCGTAAGTCTTCACAACGAACCTAGGAACCTGTCTACTAACTGTGTAACTAAGTACTTCATGCAGGGTGTTCCGCGATAGAAGTAAGGCCTTCAACTCAGAAATTATGCAACATAAACTAAGTCTATGTATGTATATTTGCCTAAACTCCAGACCGCAGGGGCAGCGTTATACTCTTCCAAATTTTTTTTTTCAATTTTGTTTACCGATTTTGAATAATTATACCTTAATTACTAAAATAGATAGAAATACGCGGCTTCTTCTGGCACAAAGAGAATTTTATCGAGATTACTTCGGTGTGGATGACTTTTGTGTTAGATCAATATTCAAGGGTGCAAATGACAAATTAAAGAAGAAAATGCGCTTTAAATTGTGAAATTTTCATTATTTTTACTGAATTATTCAAAAATTTCTTCTCTTAATATATACGACATTAAAAAATGTTTTTAAGAGGAAAAAGTTTGCTCTTTCCAATTCTGCAAATCTCATCTTTCTATCTTAATCAGGTCAAAAGTTATAGTTCACCCACAAGTGGAGCTGTGACCCCTCCAGTAGGATGTTTTTCCAAAAAATCGCGGTTTTTCGTCTTTCAACTCCCAAAAAAGTATCAAATCGAGGGTGGCATGGACTCGAAAAAGGGCTTTTAAGACGCTAAATCCGACTGTGGTATTGGTTTTTAGATCGGAAGAAATTTTCAGCAACGACTTTCTATGTGAAAGTTTGCAAATTGGTGTTTACGGCATTGAATGTTACGGTCATCTCTCCTCCACAAACACTTGTCGAAATGAGCGGCATAAGAAGATATTTTCAAAGAAATTACGAAATTAATGAAAAACTTCACTCATGAGTCATGACCAATCATTCTGATAAGTGTTTCTGGCGGGGGGGGGGGGGAGAAGACCGTCTAGTTTAATGCCGCAAAACTTACTTCTCTATTTCATATATGTAGTTAAAAAGTTATGGTCGACCAAGAATTAAAAATTGCAAAAATTTACGTCATTTTGTAAAGTTTTGGAAATTTAGATAGAAAGATAAGATTTGCTGCATTGGAAAAAGAAAACTTTTCTTCCAAAAAAATCTAACAAAGTCATATATTATGAGAGAAAATTTTTAAAAAATTCGATAAAAATTATGAAAATTTCACAATTTAAAACACGTTATTTTTACTTTTGTTTTTTAAATTATTATTATGAATTAAATTAAAATATTTTTTTTTTGAAGAAAAATTATTGAGTTATTATAAATTATTTATTAAAAATTTTAATTTAAAAATATTATTAAAATTAAAATTTAAAAAATGTAATTTAAAGGATAATGTAAAATTAAAGGATCAAAAATAGTAAATATTTCATTTATAATTTATTTACTCAATAAAATGAAATTATTTAAAAATTTATTTGTGAATTTAAAAAATTAGAAAAATTTATGTATAAAAACAGTAGCGTAACTGCACATTCCTTTGGGGGGGGGATCATACAACGAAAAAGGTAATGTATATTTTTACAATAGGCAGACGAGCATTAGCGATCTGCCTCAGCATCTAGATTTTGATGATATTTAGGTATTAGGTGGGTACCATCGAGAAACGTTCATGACCAAAATTTCAGCTCCCCTCTCCCACCCGTTTTCGAGAAATTAATTTCCTTTCGAAAATCAGATAGGAATTTTTTTCTCAAATTACAGTTTATGGAATTGATTGAAATTTTAATACATGGTAGACCCTCACAAGGGCCTTCCATGAAAAAATCAACAACCCCCCACTTCAATTTTTTCCCCTTCAAACGGGCGTTTTTGACCTCATTCATTTTTTTTAATTATCTATATTGCTCGGCAAAATTTTCAAACCTCATTTTTTCGATGTATTTTTGACCCCTAAATGTCATATATTTTTTTCAAAATTTTACCTCCCCGGGGCCGTGGTCAAAATAGTATAAAAATATTAAAAAAATTCTTCTCCTTTCAAACATCTACATATTAAAGTAATATTTTATGAGAAGAAATTTTTGAATAATTCAATAAAAATGAAAAAATGTAACTTGTCATTTGCACCCTTGAATATTGACCTAACACAAAAATCATCCACACTAAAGTAATCTCGATAAAATTCTTTTTGTGCCAGAAGAAGCCGCATATTTCTATCTATTTTAGTAATTAAGGTATAATTATTCAAAGTCGGTAAATGGGTAAACAAAATTGGAAAAAAATTTTTTGAAAGAGTATACCGTTGCCCCTGTGGTTTTGAGGTTAGGGAAACATACATACATAGACTTAGTTTATGTTGCATAGAGTTTAGGTTGAAGGCCTCACTGCTACCCTGGAACACCCTGTATATTTGGGTAGATAATGATATTGGGTATTATTAGGTAGCTAGGTACGTTGTACAGTAAAATGCAAATAGAGGCTGAATGGACAAGGATAGCTAATTAGCTACACACGTGACAAAGATAGCTGTGACTGAGATAGTTTTCTTCTAAAATCAACAATTTTCAACAACTAACTTACATGTCCTCCTTCTCTTTTACGATGTATAGGTAACATGGTCTTTTTTCATATTTCGTATCTGATCAATTTCGTTAGTTTGTTTTTTTGCCTATACCATTCCACCTTCCCTTTGTTTTGTTCATTCGTTCTCAACGGAGGCAGCATCGATTCCAGATATTGCTTTTTCCCCTCATATTTATTACCCTAAATCGTCGTCGTCGTTTAATTCACGAATTTACACGATCGCTGTGCGAGTATTTCAAAATATGCGCGCAGTTTTCGTTAAAGTTGGATAAATTAATTTAAACACGCTACATTGAATGTGGAATCGATAAAAGTAAATTTTATCGCGAACCGAGCTTTTGAAACTGTTTTAGCCAAAAAAAAAGAAAAAGAAACACCGCGCCAACTTTACGCTAGACGAAAGGCGAAGCTAAGAGAAAAGAAGCGAATCCATTTTCACTTATATTAATTAAGCGTAACGTTTATTTCCGAGTTGTTAGACTCGATAATTAACTATGGCAAATTTATAAAGTCGCTGATTTACACATTTTAGCAATTTCGATATTCGCAGTAACACTGCAGTTAGCTATCTCTTTCTTTATTTAATCGCAGTTGGTGAACGATGTATAACGCCTCGCGTGCGTTGCGTGGTCTTGTAGTCGGATTTTATATGCATAAGTATTTCTACGTATAGCTTCGCTGTACCTATAAGTTCAGTTTTCAGTTAGATGCATGTACATTGTGGTACATATACTGCACCGCGCATTGCGTATGTGGAATCCTATTTTCCGTCTAATTTATACGATGATTTTCTCGTTTCATGAAGCATCTTAAGTACATTCAGCTACTTGTCTCAGAGTACAGAGTATATAAGTCATAAGTACACGCATGTACAACTTGTACAAGAGCTTTACAAGATAGGTAATTAGGTACCAGGTAGTTTGGCAGTGGTACCGTAATAATTTGTAGGCAGTAGTCGTGCCAGTTTTATTTGGTTTTTTAAATCATGCAAATTCTTATCGACGACAGTACAACGTAAACGATAAAGCCTTGTGTATGTGTACGTGTGTAGTAGGTATATATGTATACAAATATTACGTAAATTGAGTTTTCTTTTTAGTGTACTACAAACATCACCACGCAGCGGCCGCTGTTCGCCGGATAAGGTATCATGAATGGCATTTTGATTAATGTCGTTTGACCGAAAAGAAACAAAGCTAAAGGAATACGCGTATACTGCGGTGGAGTGTTCGCGTGTCAACAGCAATAGCGTGTACGTGTAGCCTGAAGTCCGATTATTCCAAAGTAAAGGCGACGTGGCGAGATACGTAAACCGTTACAACAACCAACCCATAATGCTGCGACGTTTTACCACGATAAAATGCCCCAACGAAAAGAGCTACGTGAAATTTGACTGCATTTTCGTCTTGCTCCTTTCTGCTGCTCATCACGGTGCGTTCTTCGCCTTCTACGTTAGCCTTAGTTGCGTGTACAATACATATTCAAGCGCATATCTATCGCATCCGATGCGAATATATGTACGTATCTTGTCAACGTCAACGTACCTCACCTATACCTACTACAAATACAGGGTGTACCTGGTAGAAGTAAGGCCTTCAACCCAGAAACTGTGCAATATAAACTAAGTCTATGTGTATATGTTAGCCTATCCTTCAAGACACAGGAGCAGCGGTATAATCTTTCAAAAATTTTTTTCCAATTTTGTTTACAGACTTTGAATAATTATACCTTAATTACTAAAATAGATAGAAATATGCGGTTTCTTCTGGCAGAAAGAGAATTTAATCCAGATTATTTTATTGCGGATGATTTTTGTTTCAGGTCAACATTCAACGGTGTAAACGACAAATTAAAGAAGAAAATTTGTTTCAAATTGCGAAATTTTTATCATTTTTATTGAATTATTCAAAAATTTCTTTTCATATGTTGTCAAAATGATCGGCATAAGAAGGTGTTTCTTAAAAAATTACGAATTGATGAAAAACTTCACTCATGACCAATCATTCTGATAAGTGATTCTGGAGGGGGGGGGGGGGAGACCGTCCAGTTCAATTTCGCAAACCTTACCTCTTTATTTCAAATAGTTAAAAAGATATGGTCATGCAAAAATTTACATCATTTTGAAACAAAAATTTTAATTAAAAAATTGTATTAAAATTAAAATCAAAAAAATGTAATTTAAAGGATAAAGTAAAATTAAACGACCAATAAAAGTGAATATATTATTTATAATTTATTTATGCAATAAAATGAAATTATTTAAAAATTTATTTGTGAATTTAAAGAATAGGAATAATTTATATATAAAAATAAAAAAAAATCTTTTTCTCATGAAAACATCTATTGAGTAATTCAATAAAAATAATGAAAATTTCACAATTTAAAACACGTTTTTTTCTCTTTTGTTCTTTAAATTATTCTTATGAAGTAAATAAAAATAAATTTTTTTTTAAAGAAAAATTATTGAGTTATTATAAATGATTTATCAAAAATTTTAATTTAAAAATATTATTAAAATTGAAATTAAAAAAATGTAATTTAAAAGATAATGTAAAATTAAAGGATCAAAAAAAGTGAATATATTATTTATAATTTATTTATTCAATAAAATGAAATTATTTAAAAATTTATTTGTGAATTTAAAAAATTAGAAAAATTTATGCATAAAAATAAAAAAATCTTTTTCTCCTAAAAGCATCTATTAAAGTAATATGTTATGAGAAGAAATTTCCAAGTACATAATTCAATAGAAATGATAACAATTTCACAATTTAAATCACATTTTTTTTTTGAATTTGTCGTTTACACCGTTGAATATTGACCTAACACAAAAATCATCCACAATAAAATAATCTGGATTAAATTCACCTTATATTTTAGTAAATAAGGTATAATTATTCAAAATCGGTGAACAAAATTGAAAAAAAATTGTTAAAAGAGTATACCGCTGCCCCAGTGTTTTGGAGGTTAGGCAACCCTGCATACATAGACTCAGTCATTGTTGCACAGTTTTTGTATTGAAGGCCTTACTTTTACCCAAGAACATCCTGTATACACAGGGTAATCCACCAAAAGCGAGCCCCTGACTTGGAGAAATTATTACGAAGCCGACAGTAGAGTTACCGAAAAGAGTGGGGAGAAGAGGTTGTTATACCACGCTTTGCGCGTCTTTTGGGTCAGGTACGAACTCGTGGAAAATTTTTCTTCATTTTTTGGAAACGTTTAAAGAAAAAAAGTTGAAACCTGTTTTGGGGATTTTTCTCTCAAAAATCTTAAAATAGACGAATTTGGTCAAAAAGTGGTTAGACTAGTGTATTTTGATGCGGGGAATTTAGAAATGGCGGAGTTGGCCACCCAATCTTCCTCCCTTTCTACACAGCCTTTTTTTTTAGTCAAGTCCTCTACCGAGACCCCGTTAAAAGCGAAATCGCACGTATCCATGGTGGAAATCGGCGTGCTTTGATGCGAGGAATCCGAAATCGGCAAAGTTGGTACCCATCCCTCTTTCCTACTCAGAAAGGTTGAATTTTTCTGTTAAATTTTCCAACAAAACCCTGAAAAATCGCGTCCGTTCGGTTAGTCTCGCCCTTACACGGAGTTCGTAAGAAAATTTAACTGAAAAATTCAACCTTTCTGAATAGAGTACACAATACACATATACGAGTAGATGAAAAAAGTCACCATGACCTTTTTCCTTTTGCGTAACTCTTTTGCACTAAATCCACATCCGCATATGAGTCGATTACGTATGTTGTATGGATAGAGATACAGGCAAGATGAGTTACACCGAAGTGCGTTAAATTACTTCTAAGAGGTTTCGTACGTACCTGAGTCCAATTAAAACTGTGCAACAGAGCAGCCACCGATTTGGATATTTGTATGTCTGGAGGTTTCGTGCGAGCAAAGGTAGGGAATATTTTTTTGTTGGACGTTTCATTGTCTGTGCAGTACTACGGTAAAAGCAAAATAACCGAATGATCAACAAAAAGAAATTACGTAGGTCTAAGACTTATGAACTTACGAAAATTAAATACGATTATGTATAAATACACCTACGTAGAACGTATAGCCGAGATTATATCAAATATCATCTATTTCGTTTAATGAACCGAGCTCACGCCCCTGACGCCCCCGCACTCTCTACCCTCTACCTATCTACCCTACCTATATTCTACGTTAATTCGCATTAAAGAAAAAAATCTATTTTGTTTGGCCAAATTAAACGTTCGCAACAAGCCGGCATTTTATGAAGTAAAAAAATGAATATTCGTTTTATACTACGCGTATATTAAAACGAGGTATACAACGTATAACATTGCGTTCATTAATCAAACCCGCCAAGCTTTCCGCTTTCTTTAATTACGGTAACGTTGTTAATTGTTCTTTAAATGTACACCCTATTACGAAAAAGTAATCATTTTCGAATGTCGCATAGTCTACTCTGCCACCCTAAACCTATAAGAAGGATATATCGCTGTAATTCGTTAAAAATTATTCACATTATATTTTCGCAATTTCTCTTGTGGAAATTTTTTCTTCAAGTAATATTGAATCGTTTAAGGAAATTTTTTCAACCCTTTCATTTCTCGCGAACAAATATTCGACAAAATGGTTCCCGCAGAATACGTTATATATATATATACTCGTATTTAGTTGACGCCTGGCACAGCAAACGTAAATGAACTTTAAACAATCATCGAAAATAAAATAAGAGATAAAGTCTGGAGAGAAATCGCGAGCTTCTCATTTTAAAAAAGTCTTCAAAACCGATACGATAATTTGTTGACAAACGAGACAGACAAGACGCAAACAACGAAGTCAAAAAGACGAAAAAAAAATAGAAAAAAGGTGATAATAAAAATTGTGAGAACCCCCATCAAGTCGAAAAGAAATTTAATTTTTCTCTCGGGTAAAATAACTCAAAGGCGGCTCGGATTCATGTAAACGCGTTAGCGCCAATTGAACTAGTATGTTGCTTGGGAAAAACGACTTGAAATTCTGGTTCGAATGCATAAACAAAAACTTTTGACATGTTTTTTGCGTCAGTTCGTTGAAAAGATCAATTTAAAAAATTTAATCAAAGCTGTTTCTGTTGACTTTTACAACGTCGAATATCATGTATAATAAGGTTAGATATTATTATTATTTTTTTTTATTATTTCATTTATTTATCATATTCATCATATACATATATGTGACGGCGTCTGGTAAAAGGGACCTAAGGGTCATCTGGTCGAAATTTTTTTTTTTGATTCTGGCCTGAAACTTCCTCAGGTGTCGAATGAAAATGGCCTCAGATCACAAAAGTGCTTTTTTGGTTGCCGAATAGTTATTTTTTTGAAGTGAGAAAGATCAAAAAAAATTTTTAGGGTCAATTGTTCAACATTTTTTTTCCTTGATTGTGGTCTGAAATTACCTCACTTATCGAATTAAAGTAGTCTCAGACCTCAAAAGTGCTTTTTTGATTGCCAAATAGTCATTTTTTTGAATTGAGAAAAATCCAAAAAAATTTTTAGGGTCAATTGTTCAAAATTTTTTTTCTTGATTGTGGTCTGAAATTACCTCACTTATCGAATGAAAGTAGTCTCAGACCTCAGAAGTGCTTTTTTGATTGCCAAATAGTCATTTTTTTGAATTGAGAAAAATCCAAAAAAATTTTTAGGGACAATTGCTCAAAATTTTTTTTTTTTGATTGTGGTTTGAAATTACCTCACTTATCGAATGAAAGTAGTCTCAGACCTCAAAAGTGCTTTTTTGGTTGCCAAATAGTCATTTTTTTGAAGCGAGAAAGATCAAAAAAAATTTTTAGGGTCAATTGTTCAAAATTTTTTTTCTTGATTGTGGTCTGAAGTTACTTCACTTATCGAATAAAAATGGTCTCAGACCTCAAAAGTATTTTTTTAATTGTGAAATAACCATTTTTGAAGTTAATAAGATCAAAACAAAACTTAGTGAAAAACATTAAACTGCTCTCCAGTAAAATTTGGTTTTTTACCCTTCGGTCCCTTTTACCAGACGCAGTCACATATACAGCTACAAGTAAAAAAGTTCATGAAATTTTTAATCAGCTCCTAGCATCATAGTTAAAAAGCTGATTTTTTTTTAATAGAAAGCTCTCGACCAGCACTTTATTTTTTCTTAATCATTATTCTTTAATTAAAGAGTTACATTTATTTATTTTTTCAGTTTTCATTTTTTTAAACTTAAATTTTTATTTACCTTTTTTACTTTAATAATTTTGATAATTTTAATGAAGTAAATTACTCTAATACTTCTAATGATATTTGAAGCAGAATGATATTTTTATTTTTTTATTCAATTTTACGTGACGGAAAAACTATAGCAAAGCAGGGGAGATTTTGAATTTAAAAGCCCAATTTTTTTTGGAGGGGGGGAGTTCTAAAATTGGGTTATGAAAATTTTGAAATAGTAGTTTTTTTTAAATCATATTTAAACCCCAAAACCAAAATTTGAACTTTTTTGGTCCCATAAAGAGGGAGTTATGCTTACATACAAATGATTACCTATTGTGACTTCGCATAAAGTGTCGTCTCCTGTCGACTACTTGTACTTACGTATGAGATCATCGGTAAATTGAATGCGGCCGCTATTCGACCTTCATGAATGCAAGTCTCCTGCGGTCCGATGTATCCGGATATACGTTCGTGAACTAGGGTAGCTGTTTGCCTAATGCTGACGGTTTCGTCTCCGTACGATTCCGCTACCTAATTGAAGAAGAGATTAGCGCAAATACTTGCGGAAGTATGACCACGTAGGCGAATTGTGAGAATTACCCGAAAATTCAACGTGTGGCCCTTGGGATTGAGTATTTTTTTGTTAACTTCTTCGACGGCTATTGTAATGGCTCCCGAAATCGCAGCGCCAGGTCTGTCATAAAATATATCACCAGGGCGCCTCTGCGAGCCCGTAAGATAACCAACTGTAAATTCGGCCGCTTTGCCCAAATACAATCTCGTAATTAATGTAAGTAGGGCCAATAACCCTGTCCACATGCCTTCTTAATGGTTAACGTTGGAGAGTTTTTGTTCCAGCTTGCAGGCCTGTTGAAAATGTCATCGAATAAAATACAGTTTACGAATCGATAACCTTAAATGTAGATGTAAACGTTAGCTGCGGGTATAATGTGCAATAATTTGTGCTTTTTTTTATTTTCTTGTCAACCCTTCGCTCTTTCGGTGTCTACTTTTTTTTCCAAAATGACCGAAATGTTAACGATAATGTTTGCTGAAGACGATAATAGAGGCTTATAGGGTTTCATTTACTTAATTAATGACCGGCCCGCGACGTCGTCGTTATTGCATATGATCACGTGTACTTTTTTCAATCGTTTAACAAAATAATAAGTTTATATGGTTTATTGTGGTTTTGTACAGTTGGTAGATGGAGATGTGTATCATCTGTAGCAGGTATCGTGAAAGATCTGCATATCGCATGTTTAATACATTGGGTGGAATGCAGGATCATTTTAAATTCGAAACAATTATTGAAACGAAGTTAACAACCTAAATACTAAAGTAATTACATCAAAATGACCACAAAGCAGGGTATTTTTTTTGGTCCATAAATGATTTTCGAAATGTGCTCCATCAACTGTGAAAACCTCTTCTAATCGTTTAATGAAGATTCGCACTACCAGCGGCAACATCATTGTTGGAATATTCTGTAATGGCAATTTCTAATTCCGCAATCATCTTCGGTTCGTAAACATTATTTACACAAAGGAACGATTACACACAACATCAGATGTGCGAATTGTAAACAAAATACCCTGCTTCAGGGAATGCAGTGTTGCCAAGAACCCAGCATAAAACGCAGTGTTACCATTCGCGAACATCACTTATACAACGAAACGATTACACACAACATCAGATGAGCGAATCGTAAACAAAATACCCTGCTTCAGGGAATGCAGTGTTGCCAAGAACCCAGCATAAAACAGCAGTGTTACCATTCGCGAACATCACTTATACAACGGAACGATTACACACAACATCAGATGTTCGAATCGTAAACAAACTACTCTGCTTCAGGAAATGCAGTTTTGCCAAGAACCCAGCATAAAACGGCAGTGTTACCTTTTTATGGATTTTAAAAAGTATAAAGTTTATCAAGAATAACCCCGTATCTACCACCTTTCCCATATACTTGAACCTTTTCCAAAATGAATCAAGGGTAGATATGATTTTTAACGTACTCCCAAAATAACGAAATTAGCGGGCTATAAAAAACTACGAAAATTATCCTCATAAATTACCCGATGAAATGGTTGGTCGGTCGCTTGAAATGTAGGTAGTACTTACAATAAATTGAAAATTGCGCGTTTTTAGGCCTGCCAACATGCAGATAAAGCCTGCGGAAATGTGAAAACTCTCGTTTCCCTTGTAAAATGAAATGTTTAAATAAGCGTGGTGAGAGCGACCGAAGAGATGAAGAGAAAGAACTCGAGCTCGAAAGATTTTTCTACGCTATTTATTCTGCTTCAACATGGGTCACCGTGTCTTTTTCGCCTTAATTTCAACGTGATATGAGAAGAAAATTACCCAACTTTTATTTATTATGGTTGGTGCGGCTGCAGCGGCACATGACCATTTCGAACTTTCACCGCAGTTGGTAGCTTCTAGTTGGTAGTTAAATTCTTATTTCTGTTTCGTATATTTTTTATGCGGTACTTACAGGACCACCGGGTGGGAAACGGAAATTAATACGAAGTATATACTGTATGTACAATGTACATCTATGTACGTGTACCTACTACCTACATATAACGAAAATTGTTTATATATAGGTACACTATCTATAGATGGGTAATTAATATTATATAACAATGATGGACGTTGCAACCCGAAAAAAAGTTTATTGCATTCGCTTTAATTAAAATATATTTAATTTAATTGTATCAGTGTTGCCAGAATTATCAATATTTCGCGCGTAAATGAGTTTAATCGCTACAAAAGGAAGCCAGAGGCGAAGAGTTTTTGCAATTTTGTTAATTATTTTTGGCGGCGAAACGAAAGAACATTTCTTCGCTTCTTTTTAATTTACTGCAAATGAAATTTTAATGCTCTTCTTTCGCTTTGATCTCGCGAATAAGGCTACTTTAAATACGCTAATGCTTTGATTTATGATCGGAAAATTTCCGAGTAGGTTTCCAGTTCAGTTTAGAATTTTAGATTTCTCAGCAAACACTTCCCCTGGCTCGAAGGTTTTGATATTTATATTATACGCAATGAGTACCTAGCTATCTACATGGAATCAGTGGCGTAAATACGGGGGGAGTTCTGGGGACAACCCCCCCGAGACCCTTTGAGAAATTCATTTTTTATTAGGAAAATAAGCGATCCCAAATCGAGTTTTTCGACTCCAAAAAAATCGCAAAATAATCTTGAAATTATTTCAAACAATAAATGTTATACAACCCATCATTCAAAAATCAGTACATTCTGAGAAAAAAATTATTTGAATGACTAGTTTTAGCGCGCGCGTGTAATCGGTACTTCCCACTGTGCTGTAGCGTCACGTTCACAGTAACGCGCGTTGCTGCGTTGGCATGTTGCTACAGACCTAGCGCGGAGCCGCGCGCCACAGTGAACAAGGCGCTACCGCGTAGTGGGAAGTTTCACCCAACGCGCGCGCACGGTTTTTGCGATTTTTGACCACGGCCCCGGGGAGGTAAAATTTTGAAAAAAATATATGATATTCAGGGGTCAAAAATACATGGAAAAAATGAGGTTTGAAAATTTTGCCGAGTGATATAAGCACTTAAAAAAAATAAATGAAGTCGAAAACGCCCATTTGGAGGGGAAAAAATTGGAATGAGGGGTTGTTGATTTTTTCATAGAAGGCCCTTGTGAGGGTCTACCATGCATTAAAATTTCAATTAATTCCATAACTGTAATTTGAGGAAAAAATTCCTATCTGATTTTCGAAAAGAAATTAATTTCTCGAAAACGGGTGGGAGAGGGGAGCTAAAATTTTGGTCATGAACGTTTCTCGATGGTACCTACCTAATACCTAGATATCATCAAAATCTAGATGCTGAGGCAGATCGCTAATGCTTATCTGCCTATTGTAAAAATATGTGCATTTAACTTTGTTTTATGGTTTCTATCTCCCCCCCCCCCCAAAGGAATGTGTAGTTACGCTGCTGCATGGAATTGATGAAAATATACTATTTACTCAAACTCAAACTTCCAGATTGAAATTGTTGATATTTCCACAACGCTTTGCCGTTTACTACTCGTTGACCATCGAGAAGTAGTTAATCGTTTTTTGAAAATTAACATGCGATGAAAAGTTCAATTACGCGACTTGCACGTTGAAGACGCGCTTGAGTGTATATAACAAAGAGTGAATAAGATACAAAGGAAGAGATTTTCTTATTGTTGAATTGATAAAAACCGCTAGGACTAAGGATAAAGGAACAAACCCCTTTTAAGTTGGCGCTTTAAGTAAACAGATCACGAACAGATTAGAGCGGGCTAGTTGAACAGATGGAATACACGAGCGTTTTTGCAAGTGCACCGCTGCGTTATGGCGACCGACGCGACGTTAGCGATCGCATACAAATATGTGCATCGTATCCCCAGCTTCCTGCTCCCAACACCGGTCCAACGTCGAATATGTGCTCATACGTGGATATCGAATATCGATACGAAAGTTATTAAGGCCGCGGCCACCCATCAAGACCCCGCATCGGCTATTCGCACGTCTTCTAGCAGTTTGGTTTTTGTTTTCTGTTTTCGTATTTATTGTACTTTTCAATACGGTATTTGTACTTATATACGAGAATGGCAAGACCAAGACGACACGAGGAATAGCATCGCGCTGGCGTTCTCGACGCGTTGCTCCACAGGTTCTCGTTGTGAAATGTAGAGCCGAGTTGATACGTGAAAAAAGTTCTCCTTTTATTGGCGTATCGCAATAAAATATCTTCGTTGGGTTGGACGACGGCGATGAGAGAGAAAAAAAATGTCGTTTTGAAATTTAACGTTGGCGTTTAGGCGATTCGGTTGGTACGTGCGGCGAATTCGTTAGCCAACGTTTCCGATACGAGACGGAAACTACGCAGACCCAGCGTCGCGTCGTTATCGTTAGTCGCGAAATGAAGTATACCTAGCTATTTTCTTCGAAACAGAAATTTAATCGATATTTAAAATTGTACAATAGATATTAGCATTTTGGTTGAAATTTATTGTATCGCGCCAAGGCGGAACGTGCTGAAATATGTAGGTTAGACCCGTATTGTCGCTATTATCACAGATAAATTTACACGTATTATGTAACGCCATATTCACTTCGCATAAAAGAATTACACCGACACCGGTACTCGGGTACTCCTATAGGTAAACGTACCCAATGTACCTAGTACCTAACTGTACCTGCTACCTACCTACGACCCACGTTCTTATAATACATTTTACGCTCTTTTACCAGAATATATTAACCTAATTACGACTACGTATTTCGAATTTATCAATTCACTCGTCGGCGCGGTACAACAAGACGCCACCCGACGCCTGTCTAAAATGCCCCTTTAGTACAATCTTAAATGCTCAAAAAAACGCATCCGCTCGATTGACCTGTTAAAAAAAATTTCGTGGTTGATTCTCGTTCTATACACTAAAACGAAGATTTCAAGCAATAGTGGCCATTTTTCAGCCTCCCCATTTTCCGAGGATCCAACCCCCAGTATTTGAAACGCGTATATCACCCCACCTAATGATTTTAGAGAAAAAAACGTTTCGTCAAAATTATTCCTTGATGTCTCCTCTATACTTTTAGTTATTACAAAAATTCCATTTGGAGCAATCCCCTCTCCTCAAATTTGAGAAAACGTCCTTCGAAAATAGGGGAAATCTGATTTTCTTACATTTTTACGAGAAATATCAAAGATAAACCAAAATTTGAAATCGCAAAAGATTTACAATTAATTTTTCCTCCGAGTGAGCTGAAGTGAAAAAAAATTGCTGGCGCCTCTCCATCTTATAGGTCCCACCCCCCGCCCTTATTACATTTGAAACGTCGTTTATACAAGCAGTTCTAACGATGTTCTCTTTTCCTAAAAATCAACCCCACCTGCTTCTCGATAACTTGAATAGATTTTTACTACGGTATTTTTAAAAATTATAAATCGCGTAGGTAGAGGTACCTAGGTAGGTAATTAGGTAAGTGTGAATACGTTTCAATGGCGTGCGAAGCATTGTTTTTTAGTTTTTTCGTTAAAAATCTTTTTTCCCGATTTTAAGAACGAATAATTTGTTTTTTCAAGTTAATGTACGTTATTTTTATGCTAAAAACATGATTTTTGATTATCCGACCCTTTGACATCCAACCCACCCAGTGGCGTAGCCAGGATTTTGGCAAGGGGGGGGGGCAAAACGAGTCCAGGTAGTCAACATTTTTTTTAATTAGTGGGAAACCAGAAATTGCAAACGATTTATTTACCTATTCCTTTAATTTATAAACAAACTACGATACGTCGAAACAAACAATAAAAGGCCATGGGGGGGCAATTGCCCCCTTTGCCCCCCCCTTGGCTACGCCACTGAACCCACCTTACCCCCTCACCCCCCAATTTGGTCAGATAATTGGTAGTCTTCTGTACCGCTCTTGTAAGATGAATTTAAAACGTTCAACTATCGAAGAGAAAGTGTTCAATTTCCTTCAAGATTTACTGCATTTAATTGATTTCATAGTTTGTTAGTTACTTCAACTTAATGGATTTAATTGGGTTTTGAGGTGCAAGAGACGCTCTGAGGAGAGACATTGGAGCAACTAAAGGTGAAAAAAAATTAGTAAAAAACAAATTGTTTTTTGACGTTTTAAATGTAATGGGGGGTGGGACCTATAAGATGGAGAGGTGCGAGCAGTTTTTTTGCACTTCAGCTCACTTGGAGGAAAAATTGATTGTAAATCTTTTGCGATTTTAAATTTTTGTTTATCCTTGATAATTCTCGTAAAAATGTAAGAAAATCAGATTTCCGATTTTTCCGAAGGACGTTTCCTTAAATTTGAGGAGAGGGGATTACTCCAAATGGAATTTTGGTAATAACCAAAAGTGTAGAGAAGACATCAAGGAACAATTTTTATGAAACGTTTTCTTTTCTAAAATCATTAGGTGGGGCCATACACGCGTTTCAAATATTAGGGGGGGGGGGTGGATCCTAGGAAAATTGGGAGGCTGAAAAATGGCCACTATTGCTTAAAATCTTCATTTCAGTGTATAGAACCAGAATCAACCATAAAATTACTGTTAGCAGCCCGATCAAGCGGATATGTATTTGATATCCTACCATAAATACTTGTAATTTGACTAGTAACTAATAGTAAACTATCAGCTAGGTGATAGGTATGTACATTACAGGAATTAGTTTAGGTACCAGCAGAGCCATTGGAAGCGAAATCAAGGCCACGACAAAGTTGGTGTTCCCCCCCCCTCAATTTGGACATGCAGAGACAAACTTATAAGGGGGCAGGGGGCAGCTTGCCCCCCTTGCTGTCTGGAAAGTTGGCAATTAGGCCATTTTTACCTATTTGATGGTAAAACAGCCAACTGTGAAATAAAATAATGTATATGCTTTAAACCTAAAAACTGAATTTACAACTAAAATGAACTGTTCACAATTTTATGCCAAATTGCCAACGACGTGACACTCGTGGATATAGTGATGACCTTTTTTGTTACATTTTTTTTTATTTTTTTTTTAGTTGGGCATTTTCCATTTTGGCTTTTTTGGGTATTTTGCGCCCCCCCTGAAAAATGCCGTCGGTTCATCCCTGTGGACATGAAACCTATTAACTGAATGAAATAGAGGAAAATTACCTGTATCCGAACCCTTCGAGAAAACCGAGCCTCAGTACGTGGTGAATTGTCCCCTTTGTCTCGACGGCACTCCGCAATAACGCGGATATTTTTTCGAACAATTTTAATTTCGGGTGAAACGCAGTTCCGTGAATTCACCATAAAACCATCGAAATCGTTGGTAATTCGATAAGGCGGACATTACAAAGAAAAACGATTTGAGTTGGCGTGAGTATAATTTGTGACCGAATACACGAAAATGCTGGTGCCTGAACAAAAATCGCAGGAAGTAGTTAAGAAAAAAAAAAGACATAAAGAAGTGTTGGGAGGAAAGAAAGTTCGGTGAGGTGGCTTTGCTATCGTACATTGTACGTTCACACACAGTTCACAATGTGTTGGATACCATAACGAACTTTTCGATATGAGGAAAGCTTTCGGATAAAGGAATCTGACAATCAACGTAGTTTTTTATTCCGCAGAAATAACTGAAATTATTTCGACATGACCGAAAATGATTTCTTCTCACGCATGTACACATTGCACACAGCACGGTTCAGGCGCCACCTGTCATAAAATCCAACTTTTACCGACTCGTTTATGAACTACACAACTTCCGAGGTTCGTAAAATTTGGAATTTCCATGCTTCGAAGAAAGAAATGAAAAAAAAAAACAAATTGAATTTTCTTTTATCGCCTTCACCCGCAGCCCGCACTCGTCTATCATCGTTTGCCGCCCATTTACAGTGTAAGTAAGTACTATATACGTAAGCAAATAAAAGGTCAGATTTTTTTAAAGATATCGCGCCGCTATTCCCATGCTATTAAACAAGTGTTGGAAAACTTTCGACTATTTTGCGATAAGCGTCAACAAATTGGGTAACTTTTTTATCGCTATTGTTCTTCGATGCAACCTGTTTGTATTGCATTTGTTTTGTAATATGACATTCTCATTGTTATAAGAACAACCTCAAACATCTACACAAATTTTCACAAACCATCTAATTTTCAATGCTCAAGTACCAAAAAGAAAGATCGTTGTTTTTTACTTCCAACAATGCAAAAGAAATCCTCTCTATCCAATGAAAATTCAAAATTCCTTGTCGCACTATCCTTCCTATAAGATGATTCATTAGTGCAGTCAATCTAGCCTGTAAATGGCCTCGAGCTTGCAAAACGAGATAAGCTGAATTTTGGTATATACCTAGTATTCGATACCCTTTACAACGTACTTCATTCCAGAACAAATGAAATGTGCGCATGCGCAAGTCCCCTTTTTTGTGGAACTCAACCCCCAAAACCAGTTTTTTGCTTATATCTTGGTGAAAACTAGTTTTATCAAAAAAATAGTTTAGTTCAAAATTAAAACCCACTAAATTCTCTACAAAATGCATACATTAAGAGTTGATGTAACTGGCTTAGATTCCGAGCTACGTGCGATTGAAAAAGGAGCATTTTTCGTGAATAGATGACAAAATTCGCCTAAATTTAGTTTTTTACCTGGAGCCATGGGAAAAATGGTTTTTCGTGAAAATGTATAATAACTAAAATGAAAGATGACCAAATTCTCTATAAATTCCATTATAGAGAAGTTAGATTGCTTTCTTAGTTTCCGAGCTGTGACGTCGCAAAGAAAGGGGGGTTTGATTATTTTTCAGCTTAGTTTTGTAGATACAGTATTTGTAGAGGATTTAGTAGGCATCAACCTCGAACTAAGCTATTTTTTTTTTCATAGAATCATTTTTTGCTACACTAGAGTCGAAAAACTGTACCCTACACCAGTAGGCTAAAAAGTCATCTATTCACGAAAAATGCTCCTTTTTCAATCACACGTAGCTCGGAATCTAAGCCAGTTACATCAACTCTTAATATATTCATTTTGTAGAGAATTTAGTGGGTTTCAATTTTGAACTGAACTATTTTTTTGATAAAACCAGTTTTCACTAAGATATGAGCGAAAAACCGATTTTAGGGGGCTTAGATCTACAAAAAAGGGAACTTGCAATCATGACATTTGTTCCGGAGTAAAATATGTTGTAAAGGGTATCGAATATTAGGTATATACCAAAATTTAGCTTATCTTCTCGTTTTGCAAGCTCAAATGCTAGATTGATTGGACTATATATCGAGATTAGGCTTTTTTTTTTTCGATATTTCTATAGATTCGTTATATTTGTACATAGTCGATGTTAGGTGTTTACTATTTTCTAAAAAGTTGATAATACTTACAATCTCGTATGAATGTATAGTGTTCAACTAATTAAAGTTTCATCCGATAAAGTTGTAATAAACTTTTCGGCAACTTTTATTATAATATCTGTCAGTAAGTGTTACGCGATAGAAACGACGAAACAAAGTTTCCATTCTTAGCAAAACGAAATCGTTAAACCTCTACGTTCTCTTCGTCTTCCTCTGGCAAAATGTTTAATGAAATGTTTTTGTTTTGCTTGCTAAGTGTTTCCCTTTTGATATTAACCGTTGGTATACCAGTTGTTATTGCGACGATTTCTGGTTGCGGGTAACCGTTATCGCCAATAAAACTAGTAACCAGATTCGCTCCGTATACTTCGTCGCTGAATAAATCGGACTGATTTGTAGTGAAAACGTCGCCGTTCGCTTTATTAGGGCGAACCGTGGGCTTTTGTCAGGATATATCGCTGGTACCATGCGATACCGTTTCTTTGGCGATTAAATCAAATTCATTATCTTTTTTATTCGATTTTTTTCGAAGTTTATCAGAAAACGTATATAATCTGTTCATTTTACGTTTAACGCCGTCGTGTATCGTACAGAAACACATCGACGAAAACCCCAAACCGATGAAAATATAAAACGAGAAAAACCAAACAAGTAAACTGTTGTTTGAATTAAAATACTGAGCGTTAGGGGATAAAGCGCTACTCAAAGGCATACTATCGCTGATGCCGATTGTACTAATTAGCATAAAACTGAAAAATACGCTATCCACCAAAGTCCAACCGATATCGAATTTCAACAACATAAACGATCCTAACAAAACGTAAACGAACGTGAATATGAAACAAACGGTCAAAGGTGCCACGAAACGCGAATACTCGCTGTGCACTTTCGAGTCTATACTGGACGTTTCGCCGTTATGACGTTTCTCCTCCGAAACAGTGGTGATTTCTAAGCTATCAAGCGACGGAGACTTCACGTAAAATGGTTGCGAATGATGGGCAGCCATAGCGGCGGCGATTTGCTGCTGGTATTCGTATTGTTGACGTTTACGTTTCATTCGACGTTCTTTTTCTTCCATTAATCTCTCGTCGTAACAACAGTAACCGCATTTTGAGCATAGGCAACAGCATAATGTACGTGAAAATATGTGACGGGCGCAAGTCGACAATAAACTACCCATACTCGATAAGTACATGAACATCACCGGTAGGCCAACCGAAGCGTATAACATAGTTGTCAATTTACCATTTGACGATCGCGCTAAAGTGTTCCCGAAACCTGAAATAACAAAAGAGTTATGTTATACTAACGGAAGTAAAAATCAAACTACATATATTTTACACATTCATCAGATAAGAGGGAAGAAATTTTCTAACAGCCGTTTAATGGGGATACTTGGGAAATTGGCGTTCAACGAAGGTTAACATGATGGTACAAGATGCCTGAAATTTCTTTTTTGACATTTTCATGTCTTATGATGACATATCATGATCAAGAATGATATACTATACCATAACAAGTCATTATCATGGCGACGAGTGCCATAGATTTTTTTTGGGGATTTTTGGGAACACCAACCGTAAACGAAAATTTCATCTCAATTGATCAAATTCCCTTTAAAAAAACTCAGCAATTGATTTTCATTCAAGAACTTTCTTCTCATAAACGGAAATTGGATTAGTCTGAAATTTCGGCCATAAATGTTTGTCGATAGTACCTAGGACTTGGTATCAACGCACTGCTCTCTAAACACAGCGAACTTGAAAAAAAAAGATGGGTATTTAAGAGCAATTTACTTCCGAATTTCAGCAATTCTATTTCTACGACTACCCTTAATTATTTGAGGAAAAGGAACATAATAAAAAGAACTTTCCATGGCTGTGGTTTAAAACAGATGATAATTTGCTTCGGTAGATTTTTTCCATTACGTCTACGATGAACAATTCTTATAAAATAAAATGAATGACTTTCTTCGAAATTAAAAAACGATTAAGATTAAGTACGCATGCAAGACACCGAAGATTTTGAAGTTACATCAAAGCAAACATAACAAGTAATTTGTAATTTTCCACCATAACCGCTGAATGAAATGATATTTGATTGTTACTTCGCTTAAACAAGTGCTAACTACGTTATTAACGAATACTGCAAAACGGATGAAAAAAGGGCAAACATTATTTCGAAGCACACATAAGTACTATACGATTTATTGAACCGTGATTTTAGAAAGCATTCATTATTTATTATACCTACACATGTTTATATGAATGAGTAAGTGTGTGATGAGAGTTGATCCTTTTAATTACTAAGAAACATTTATTTCAAGCCGAGTTATTTCAGATAACGAATTTCTAAGCATAATCTTCAAAACAATGTTTTCCATCTGCTTAAATTGGCTCAAATCGTTTACTCGCGTCACAGTGATAAATTATACTCACTCAAAGCACAACCAACTTATAAGCAAGTAACATGTATTAAAAATATACTCCTATTTTGTGAATATCAAATCCCTTTTCAAAACACATTTTTCTCCTTCAAATGCTGCAAAGATTAACCAACACCGCCTTCGTATTTTTTCACTCGCGACTTGAGAAATTTCAAAGCTCCAACTTTGATGTTTCCTTTTTTTTGGAAAATAGGTATTTTAAACTTGACTAAATTCAAGAGACTTTAAAAAATGAAAGAATCTCTTAAGGTTTTATCAGGTTATGCGTAGGTAGAGGTTCAAACACATGAGTAGCTGTCATCTTTTTTTTTTTAAAAATCAGCAGTAAACATAGAGATACCAAAAAGTCGATTTTTCATTTATTGCACAATCAAAACCATTTCTCCAGAAATAAATATCCGAATTTAGATGTAGGTTACATAAGTGGGTATATTATCTTTCACCGAACTAGCGAAATTGTTTTGATTGAACGTATGTTTCGTAACTAAAATCCGGATTAATTTGAACCGTGATTTCGCCTTACATGTTTTCAGCATTATCGTATTTCTCTTTCGTTCTTAAGTGAGCTCGAAAACCATGAAATTCAGAGTAAATTTCACCTTAAAATGACTACATGAATACAAGATACCTAGTACACTTCTACAAATCGTTATTTATTGTGACGTCATTTTTGAATAGACAGTAAAACTGAAATTTATTAGATCATCGTATTTTAAATCTATTTATTAGGTATGCATTTTATACTGTTGTTAATTTTAGACTATTTTTTCTTTCCATCGTCTCTTTCGCTCAAATTAAACGCTAGGCGAGGCGTATTTGCTAATATATGCGTATTTCGGCAATAATGTAATGCGATTTACATCTTAATCCCTCCACCTTGGTATACCAATGATTTACACAAAGTAAAGGAAAAAGGGAAACTAAACGCGCAAATTTAAACCCGAGATCGTAAACTGTAGCTAATGCAAGTTTAGGTAATAGACTTGGACAAAAAACCGTGAGAATTTGTACCTCACTTGAAACTGAATCATCAGGCAATGTTAGTCCACAAAATTTTGAAAAACTTTTCTCCACGCGATTCAATCATTTTTCAATTTGTTGCTCGATTTTATTCTCTTTTTATTTCCGTTTTCAACGGACATTTGTTCGTTCATAGCGAAAAGTTTTTCCAACATTCAAAAACTCTATCGTTAATTCGAGTTATCTAACGTTTCATCACAAAATAGGTAGGAGGCAGGGTACACACACTCGTCAAGTTTCTACGTCACAAGATCTTTCTACCAGATGCGAAAATTCGTCAAATCCAAAGCCTAAACTACGCCTTAATGCATAATACCACGTGAACTTGAAAACAATACTTGGATGGAGTACATTCGCATAAATATAAAATTCAATTTTTCTCGAACACAACGAATGTAAAATATCAATTTACTTCGTGAAATAACGAAAATGAATAAGAACTGCGAACGTTGTAATAGATTAATTAACGCGATATTATCCTCAATTTAATTTCATTTTCGAAGACATTATAGCTTTAGAATATACCTATAGCACCCACATTTCATACTTTTACACAATCAGAAATATTGTTGAAGGAAAACTTCCTTGCGAAGTTAAATATATTGACATTAAGATAAAAACTTGGGATATAAAAGTCAAACTGTTAAAGTTACATTTAAAGAAAATATTGTGAGTAGAGAGACAAAGTAATTTTATTTTATTCAACCCCAACTTTTTCCCCTTTTTACTAAACTTTTCAGAGGTTCAAAATACATTTGAACCGCCATACCCATCGATTATAAAACTTTCATTTCAACAGAAAACAACCTTAGCTATTACGTTTGAAAAATATTCGTCTATTTCCTACTTATATTTCGAGTTTTTAGTAGTGAAAAAAATTGCATCTACAATTTTCTGCAGCAACGGTCAAATATTCAAACACCGTATCCATGTACTTTCTACAACTTACATTCAAAGAAAACTAATTTTATTCATCTTGGAACAAACTGAATGTACAACTTCGGCCATATTATGTTAGGTAGGTAATCAAAGAATGGTATAGGTATAGTCATTAGTTAACTTGAAATATTTTCCTGTATTTACAAATATGATTACGGTGGGTAATTTTGATTGGAATAATAAATCATTTGACGAGCAATCTTTTTGTATACGAAGAACGCGCAAAAAAACTTTTCTAAGCGTAAAAAAGGTAAAAAATCGATATTCTTGTCTCGCCAGTGGCAACTTTATTGACAAAAAAAATTGGAAACTTTGTTGTTTACTTTGGAAAAAAATTTCAAATTATGTTAATCAGTTCAGTTCTTTAGGAAAATCCATTGTCGACTATTAGAATAACAAGATTTGCAAAATTAAATATTTATAGACTATTGAAAACATTGTTTAATTTTTTCACCATCAAAACGTCTTTAAATCAGAAACCAGTTGACCATCACTAGCCACAGATTGAGGATAAAAAATAAATACGTTATGTTGTGATTACATTTAACATACAAATCAAAAGCTGGTCCCGAAAAAGGAAGATACTTCTATCACTAATTTCTAAAAAATAATCCTGCATGTACATTTCGATGAAAATAGAATAATGAAGATTGTTTTAATCAATTGTAGAGGAATTAACAATGTTAAAAAATGAAAGCCCATTCAAAATATACCTACCTGTACCTACGTATTTATTTATTCAAAATTAAAATATTTAGTATTTAACGTAAAATTGATTTCAATTTTGCCAATTCTAATGAAGTATCCAATTATAGTGCTTGCAACGCTAAAAACGAAAAATTCAACCCATGCAAGTTATTTTACTATCAAGTACAATACTTTTCCCTGTTTTCCCAATAAGCATAGTTATACGTATCTGTTGGTTTTGATAAGTTTCCGTACCTGAATTAACCCTAATAAAGTAATTCAGCCGAAAAAAAATCTAATTCAATATTTACCAGTTAAACAAACATTTTATGAAAAGTGGCTACGAATCAAAAAAAAGATATTCTTCATCAAATAAGAAAAAAATTGAAGAAACGCTTCATTATAAACCCTTTTTGAGAGATTATTACTTTTATTTGTTTGTTTTTACGCAAAATACTTGAAGGGGAAAAAATCGAAGAAAAACATGAATTTCCATAAGGTATAGCTACACAGTGGTTGCGATAACGAGGAATCGAATCGTTTTTAAATACTCATTTTGGAAAGAAAATAGGTAACGTAATTATAATAGAAATAGGTAATTGTTGATAGGTGAATAAATCAATATTTCTTTAAATTTCACAGTTTTAAGGCCTTACGTTAATTCCATCTTCGTGCTTTAAACGTGATAATTGATAACAATTGATAGTTATGATCTGTAGTAGGCGAATTTTAGCGTTACAGCGAAATAAATTTGAAAAAAGTGAGATTCTTTATCTATCAAAATTCCTCCGTTAAAAATGGTATATACCTGGTTCAATTTTTGGCGAGGAAAAATAAGTAGGAAGTTGAAATAAAACAACAGCAAAATTACAACTGAAAGGAAGTAACCAGATAATAAATTATAATACCACGTAACCCGGGAAAACATCATACAATAGATGGGCTACAGGCCTGCAGTGAAATAATCATTCTCACGCTGCCCATATCGGCTGTTCGCATTTAACACGTTTGCACCACGTCACCAATAAATTATTTAAAACAGACGGCTATAACGTGGTAATATGATTAGTGATTACATAATACGTATCGTGATCTGGAGTCCTAACTTATTTTCAAATTTGCAAAGGGCATAGACACACGCAGGTAGTGTCGATGTAATAAAATAGTGAAAAGTGAATATTTATTCGATCAGCAATTAACTATAGGTAAACGCGATTACTCATTATGTATCGTAGGTAGCTATTTTTTTGAAATGATTTTGAATAGAAACAAAAATTATAACGTAGCGAGCACTGTAGACTGCAGAGCGATACGAGAAGCGTTTGTATTTTGTAGGCGAAGCACCAAACTGCCGATGCTAGTTGATTCATAATGTAACAAATGAAATTCGCAACGTTTAAAAAGCGAATACATGCAACTCGACGAATAGGTACCTCTACCTATCTCATCTGAAAAAAAGAACTCCTGTGTTTGCTTTACTCGTCCCTATTGTATAATGTATAGGTACCGAGGAGAAGTAGGTACTAGGTACATATTTCATACGCTTTACGTTGGAATAATACACCTTAAAATTGTTACCCTACAGAAGTATGTAAATTTTCGATAAGCTGTAGAATTAATAAATGAAAGACAGCGAGTAGTTTATTTTTACGTATTCACACGTTGTTTATTGCAACAGAATTCACTTTTGTAGCACGACAAGAATTACTAACCCTGTGTTTTATACGTCATAACCCTTCGGTCTCCTTTCAAGTTCCATTACTATACATGAATATTTGTACTAACAATCATAAATTCATGTAGCGAGCTAGCGACGTATTTCTTTCATCGAAGATAGTTCAGACTTTAATTATACTCAAACAAAGCGAAGTGAAATGCAGTTGTGGATGTGGATAACACCACTTTCATAAGATCTTGCTTTTTCACACAACACTATAAATGTACGTATTGCATACCACATTGGTACATTGATATGTTGACAATTAATAACCCGAATCGAAACAATGTTTACAACTCTGCATTCATTCCTTGATTTGACTTCTTCTCTCTCAGTCAAGAGGAGGTTTTACATTCTAATTGATAAAATTACACGAATAGTTATTCGCGATGATTTCAATAAGTAATCAACACGACTAGGTACCTAATGAAAGAACATCTCGAATAGAAAAATCCAAATGATTTGCACGAATTTGTCAATAAATCACGCGTAATTATTTCCAAGAAACTAACTTCACTTGTGGCCTGGAATAGTTTCGGTATCCCAATGAAATTTGTTAAGTTATTGGATAAGGATTGAATCAACATTGCAAAGTAGGTACATTTTTCATGAATTCAAAATTCTCACTTCTATATTTACCGAGATAACGTTCGCTAACAAAATGCAGGAAAACCATGGTCCAAACTGAGCTGAATATGTAAACAGTTGCGAAAACACTCGAAAAAAATCTTAATCATGATTACTCAGCCACTTCCATAAATGCGCATATCAAATAAGAAAATTTTTACGAAACGCACTATTTTTCTAGCCAAACGACTTCATTTACTCAATTCTCGAAGCAATTTTACTTAATCTTGGCGATATTTCAAAATTAATAAACATCAAGTAGGTCTTAATGTTCTTCAACATTTATTTTTATGTGAAAGTAAAACTCGTTTAAGCAATACTCTCGCGTTCTTCCGTAGCGATTTTGAAAACCTCATTAAAAATTTAAAGCGAAGTTATTTTCACATGGCAAGCTGTAAAAACCTCGATTGAAAAATAAAAATAGAAAAATCTCGCTTTCAAAAATATCATTTATTTCTATAGCATTATCTTAATGAATTGACTTTATAATCATGTTTACTAGATAGGTAAAGGTAGATGTACTTATTCACGTAAATTCTTTCTTGTAATTATTTTTTTGATTAATTTATAGGTCAAATTTGCTCGCAAATTATTGCTAGCCTATCGAATGAAAATATTTCAACCGGAAAACCCCTCCTGATGTTCAACCATGCAATCCCAAAGGTTAAAATAACAGAACTCCGTGCGCCATATTTTTAATCTTCAAGCCTAAAGTTATACGATTATGATCAATTCAACTGTTTGAGTGAGAAACATAAAATAAAAAGATGTGTATTCACCGCAGCTAGACTTATTTAATGTGTTCGAGTTTATTCCATTTATAAAACCATTTGATTCGAGATAGGTATCATATTTACTGCGAAAAGGAAAAAATGTTCGAAATGTTTATACGGTGGGTACGTATAAAAGTACGAAACAATTTGAAATCAGTCGTTGGAAATAACGACAAACGAGCTGCCAATGGTAACGCCATCTTTATCGTTCACAGAATTCATGTCGTACTTCGTATATAAGGTAGATAGCTTATAAGTAATATTAAATTTTCTCATTCTAACTTTAAACTTCTGTCGTAGTTTCGCAAACAAGTGACTGATTATGATTCTCGCGCCTAATTTAAATTGAATAACATTCGGTGACAGTAATTTGAAATCTTACAGAAAAACGCTTTTAACAATTCTTCAACAACCTGTCGCGAGAAACTTTACCAGCGAAAGAATCTCACTTTTATGGACACGTTTTTCAATACCTCCGCGTTTCGAACAAGTTTCATTTTCTACCTTTTCGTGAATTATTTATTTGAAATACCAAAACAGAATGGTCTACGGGTTTCAAATAATAAAGTAACTTTTTCATTTTCACGGTATAAAACTTTCTCTTCAGGTATCTAACTACCTATATCATGGTGGTTATTTTCCCTCGGTCTCGAACAATGTAAAAAATGCTATATTAAATCGAAATGTCATTATAAGTTTTACTTCGATATTGCAGATGGAATTAAAAAATTGAATTCAGTGAATTTCCTGAAATTTCATTTTTAGTTCTTGACAGATTTTGTTTTTCTCATACATCATCATCTACTTGCTGACTCGTGTATAGTTGAAGATTTTGTAAAGCACGTTTGTGAATAGCCTTACAACAAATAGGCGATGAGCCAATTACAACGGGAATAAAAAAACAATTTAATTAAATACTTTTAAATGAGATTAGCCTCGTTGCAGCTGTTGTTTAAATTGTTAACAACCATCTCACTTTCGTTAGGCCTATTTGTACTCTCGAATATTATACAAAGAAAACTTGATGAAAATTTTAAAAAAACACGTCATTTTCCGGAGATTGTAGAAAGAACTTTCATACTACATTTCACATAATTTCTTGAATAAATTGTTCGTTAGTGTGGCCGAAGAATAAGTGTAAAGAAGAAAAAAGGCGTCTAAAACGACGGTCTTAGTTTTCTTATTATATCTTCACAAATGTTAGGCATGGAACTTTTGACATAGTCTCGTTTAAAAGTGCTTAAAAGGTTCTTTAAAATGGTGTATTCATCGTTTTGATAATACTTATCGTGGTTGATGAGATTCACTAATGTGATTTAAGCTCCGAGCAGCTGAATAATAAAAGCTGAGCCGACAGCATTACATACAACAATCGTATACGTTTCATTTGATGTCGTTTATTTTTCTCAATTCCAAATCCTACACAATGCTGTTATTCGTTATACTAACTTGGCACATCGATACTGTCAATACTTTTTTATGTAAGCAGATATTTTTCTATCTATAACAGAAGTTTTCTCGCCGTTTTTCTCTACTTGACAAATTTTGTTTCAGCTATTTATGGCGTTCTTATTTTATAAACATTTTGAAACAAAAAAAGTTATTTTGAGATCGCGTATGTTGATATACCTATGGCTGAATTTTTAGATTGCTCGTATCAGTGATAAAAGTAACAGACCTGATAGGCCTATATATCTTTTGAATCACAGCTTGATTAAAAGTTCATCGTAGGCATGCCAGGTTTACTTTTATAGTTCCAACGCCAAAACAAATGATCGATGTACGAAATGAAATCGAGCATATCACGTAGTTAGATATTTATGTTTTTTTACAAAATAATATATGTATGTATCTAAATCTATCTACCTACAGTATATTCCTGTAGCCTACATCGCATCCATAATACATCGGATGCTATACTTTACCTATCTACATAATCCAGCCAAATGCATCTTTATTTTAGCTGAATCCTAAAAACTATATCTATGCCGATATCCCGGTAAGTTTATGCAAATCCTCTTGGTTTACGAATATATATGAAAAATAATAAAATGACTACTAAGCAGAAAGTTTATGCATTGTAACACCTAGATGTATTTGTTTTTGTACCAAATTACCTATATGTTTCCTTTAGCTATATAATTCGTCTCTAAAGCTGAAAAAATATAAAAAGATAAAAATTGGAACCAAGTAAGAAATAAGTAGTGGATTTGACTTCTTTCCTCAGATGTTTGTATTCGATAAAATAGTAACTGAAGAATACGGGCTAATCAGAAATGACATGAAAGTTTAGGATCTATCTATCCTTCAAAATGTAGGTTTAAATTTTTTCAATCGAGTTTTCAATGATTTTACAAAAAATTATATCTAACGAAAAATCGGGAAAATTCCTCCAAAAATTATGAAAATTTCACATTTTTGTGATAAAGGTACATGTACCATATAAGGTCATCCTTAAGTTTAAGTCAATTTTTGAACCAATTAACTCAAATAGAAAAGTTTGAAAAACTTCCCACATATACTACCACTCTCCACCTTCAATACGTATCGTGCATTCGGTTTTTCCAATGTCTGATCCTCCTCTCCCTCCACAACCCACTTTGTTCAAAGCAACGAAGGTCTTCTCAAGACTCCCTGTTCCTAATAAGGCTACACTTTTAATAAAATTTATTTTAAGTGATTTTATGCTATATTTCTTCATTAAGGCTATTCTTTAAAATTGCGTCATGTGGGGGCCAAATGCTATGTCCCGAGCAGCTCCCAATGACCGCCTGTGATTTAGTTAATTTTGATTTTTGAATCATCATGGTATTGATATGATTGATGATAATTGAAAGAACGAATTTGTACATACCTAACTGAATAATGCGCTCTCTATAAATTTTATTGTAGTACCAAAACTGTCCAGCGGCCATCTTGAAATATACCCCCGCGAATTCCGTTTCTCTAAACTTAACTTACCACTTATCTCCGTGGAAATTGAAAATTTGTCAATTTTTTCTTCATGATTTTCAATTTTCGTCTTAGGAGCCCAGATATCATGACTTCAATTTTTCTCACTAAATTGCGTTTTTTTTCCTTTTGTACTCAATTAATTAAAAAAATCTCTCGTACTCTTATTCCCAAGTGGATTTCCTTCAAATTAAATCAAACCTCAGTCAAATCCGTTCAGTAGTTTCCAAAAAAAAGTGGTAACTAAGTGACCCCCTTTTTTCAGAAAAATCTTACTGATAAGAATGGTAAAGAATAGCCTAAAAAACGTAAACAGTGTTAAACGAAACACATTTTCAGCAAAAAAAATTAGTAAAAAAATTTCGTTTGCATATTGTACAATATCAAAATCAAATACACGATTTTTTACTTCCCTTATTACGTTTAATAGTTTTTTTTTCAATTAAATTTTGATCGTGTCCAGCCATGGCCTTGTTAGGAACAAAAGTACTTTCTACAATTTAGGCAAACACAAAACATGGCGTTCATTATTTTGATAAAACAAATACATCATCTGAAAGAGGATAAAATTACCTTTCAAATGAGCTATCGTCAAAGTTTTTTGATCAAATTATAACGGAATAATCGCAAAACTTTTATGTGAGGTTACCTTGGTAGTACCCTTTTACTGCATGGTGCCACCCCCCTCATTTACGTAGAGTAGTTTTGGAGAAATAAACAGATGGCAATATTAGGAGCACGGCCTTATATGATACATGTACCTTACATATAGTAAAATGAAAAAACGTTCGATTCATTTCTTTCAATTTCTCGACCATTAATGTTGTCGAGAGAAAAAAAAAATGAAAACTTTTCTCCCTGAAAAAATTCCAACACCGGGGCTGATCTTTCGTCAATACTTCAACTTCCAAACTAAGTACCTATAATATTATCCGCAAGGGACAGCTGAGACGTGTTCGACAAGTAAACTTTTTCCACCGCGTAAATGTATAAGTATTCATGATAATCGAGAGATCGCAGTAAATAAAAAACAAAAACTTCAATGCTTCGTGTAGGTTCGATACTGTTTACCCAGAGAATTCTCAAATCTGTTTTACGAAACGTGCGAAAACCTTGAGAGCTTTGTTGTCTCGTAAATTTAACCGGTTTCACAAAACAATACATAGGATATCCCATGGCAATAAAACTTAGATTCAAAAAAAAAAAGATAATAAAGTCCACTACCTATTTAACCAGAGTGAAATATAAAATGAAAAACTTTAAGCTTCACATATATTTATTTTAGGGAACATAACCGAAAGAACAATCACGACAACCCCTACATGTGTTCGGTGAGGAAAAAAATATGTTTTACAATTATTTTGAAACTCTCGTGTATAATAAAATTCAGTTATTGCGGTAAACTCTTCGGCTTTTCGCTTTTTCGGCACTTCTATTTTATGCTATAAATAAGGAGTCATAATATCACAACGGGAAGGTAAGGTGTATCGGAGGTTTTTTTCAAACTATAATTCTTCCGTTCTTTTCTGTTACTGAGTGAAGTTGTTATAGTTATAAAACGCATATTTTCACGTTATCCTGACACAAAATCCGAAAATTCAAAACTTACTTTTGATGTTTGTATACGTAATCATTCCATGCGATCAACTATATCGCAAGAATTCCGCTTGTATTTCTTGGTACTTTTTTTTGTTGCTTTATATACAAGTATAATACACATTTTTTTTTCGGTAATTCATTTGCTATACGTAGTATTGCGTTTTACCACCATAAATCAAAGCAATCCCAGTAGAGTAAATAACTCAACTGTCGCAAAAACAATACCATCTACAAAGCAGCATAATACGGTGAAGTTTTTCACTACGAGAGTATCAAATATAAGAAACGATTTAACGAAGCTAAAAAAACTTTTCATCTATCGCACATACTCAAATTTTTTACCGATGAAAGTTTTCTGATTAAACGTACCTGTCAAGACATGATTTAAGATGTTCGAGTTAGCCAATAAGTTAACTTTTTCCGTGGTTTAGAAAAATTACTCGACTTACATGTCCGAGAAATCTTACTTCCTGTGGTGAAGATTTCTGCTCTATTTCAAGCCTTAATTTTGCCTTTTTCCCCTTCAATAGCGTCCTAAATATTGTAGGGGAAAATGGAGAAAAATAGCTAAAATACTTGAATGAAAATTGTAATAACGTTGTGATCTTCATGAAAAGAAAATGTTTCAAAAACTTTTCTGAGTACGTTATCAAGACAAGCTCTAAGCTATAGGGCAGAACGTATGTTCAAAACATACGTACTTACGACACCACCTTCTTTCGTGGCAAGAAGATGGACGATTTTAGAACTAATTCTCTATCGCTATCGATCGAGTAGTAAATTCAAATTTTCGAATATAAAATAAAATCCATTTTATGGATAATGGTTACAATTATTCTATTTACGTGACAAGTTGGTTGCGTCTTATTCATCTCAAGAGGGTAATTCTTCAAGAGAGAAAGCTTTACTACTAAATGATTCTCGTTTAACATATTTTTCCCATTTTATATTTTTAATTCTTCTTTCCATATCGAGTAGATATCAGCTGCTTGTTATCGTATACCCCCTCCCCCTCCATCTGGTATCTCGTACATGTCACAAAAATAATACAGTAAATATTCAATTTTTGAAAATAACTGTGAAAATAATTTTTACTTTGATGGAATCAATACTTATTGTGTTTCATTTGGAAGGATAAAGCACAATTTCAAGTTCCAACGTTACATTTTTCCCTTCATTTTTCAGGAAAATCTCGACAAAATTTTGAGAATTACCCAAAAGGGATACACAAACTAGTCAACTGAGCTGTCATGGTTTTATTCAATAAAACACTTTTTTCCAATCGCGTAGTTTCTGTCACAAGATTAAATTTAATGTTCTCCAATAAGATAATGTATCAAGATCTGTCACGTAACGGATTTCATTAATGGTAAGATATTTCATTTATCCGAATAGGAATGTTTTTTTTTCCTCAAGATTCATATTTACTATGCTATCAATTGATTTTGTTAGGTATAATAAAATCTACAAATGGAGGAAAAAGAAGAGATTCATTAAAATTCATGTTCCACATTTTAATATTATATCACATTTAGAAATGACTAGGTAGAGGTACTATGATTATCGTAAATTATAAGTGATCAAAGATTTCTTCTTTTTCTCAGTTTTCATTATGGTAGTGATTCGTAGTGAGAGATAGAATCCATTGGATACATAACAATACGTTTAAGGATATTATATGTATCCAAAAATTGAGGTTACAGGTCCTTATTTTGAGATTCCGAGATGTTACAACTTCAGTTGTTGATCAAATGGGACAATTTTTTGACACGATATCCTAAAACATACACTTGTTTGTCCAATAGAGTGATATTCCACAATTTTAGTTTTCCCGAGCAGTTACACAGATTTTAGTGCTTTTTCTTGCAAAAATTGGTTATGCAACCCATTATACCCTTAGACCCATCTTAATAATATGCATAGATACAACAAAAACCGTTTACTTTAGGACGCCCGGTGTCGTGGGGCCTTTAACGTCCGAAAGAAAAATCACATTTACAATTAAATCAAGATACAAAAAAATACAAAAAACGAAATTAATTAAAATAAATGGTAAATTGCAGATGCTCCAAAGAACCAAAACACCTTTACACATTTATTTTCTTCGTCCTCGAATACCTCGTCGAATTTGAAATGTGAACCATGAATTAGCTTCCTTCCACCAATCTACTTACTTTCAATGTTTTAAACGATATCCAACATTTGTTTAAAATTTTGATTAAATTTAAAGCGGCAATCTATTGTAAACGACCAAAGTGTAGATGATAATTTTCAAAGGGAAAATTAAAATTATAGGGTTGAAATTTCAATGGATTTCGATTAATACATAAATAGGTACATATGGTAAGTTTAAATTGTGGTACTTGGGAAAGTTGTTGAGTTAAAGTTTATCAACACAATTTCAAAGGAAATTACCAAGCTTAATGCATAGTACTCCTGGGTAAACAATAAATAGTTAGGAATTTGTTGAACTTTTGTGACTGCAACGTTGAAAATTGCTCGTATATGTCCGAGAACTTTACTTGATACTGTACTAAAAGAAGGCGATTTCCTTTGAAATAGTATCTGGCATCCTAAATAAAAAATGTTAATGAAGTTGCTTTTATCACTCGTTGGAGCGGTGTTATTAAAAACTAAAAATTATAATGATAATTTAAAGCAGCTAAAATTAAAGTTTAGATGTTGGCGAAAGTTAAATCAAAATGGCGTCCAACCAGAAGACATCTATTCGATACTCATGAATATTCAACCAAGAAAACAAACCACCGAAAAAATAATCGGTATAACCAAAATTCCAAGATGTCTTTCACTGCGTTAAGTATTTAACGTTTATGCTTTCGTGTTGGACATAATCAACGTAACCTCAATTAAGGCTTCAAGGTAAATGAGATTAAACATTGAATGAAATCTGACACTGTAGCCGCGCAAAACATCTTAAAATAATCTTGACACCGGGACGTTGGAAAAATTTGATTAAATTTATGGTAAACGCGACGATGAAGTAAAAAATTCCTACTTGAGTTACTGTTTAGTGTTTACTTTATCTTTAATCTGTAGTCTAGCTTAAAGTCGATATTTCTCTCTCTAAAAAAAATTAAAGACAAGATCAATAAAATCGGATTTTTGGTGTACGTAAATTTGTTAACATATATGATACACGAAGGCACTAAGTGCCCACCTTTATTCGTTAAATTCGCAGCTAACTGGCTAAGATAAATCTCCGCGCATTATATAAGGCAAATACACCTGTCTGAAGAAACTTTCAAATTAAGCGTTCCCTGTTAACGCTGTGCACACGGAAAAATGTAAATGCACAAAAATATGTCTACGAAAATTAAATAACCATACCTAGCTACTTCATCGAGCGAGTCCTTTGAACATGACTAGAGATACGATACATTAAGTGAAAAGTGTATTTTATGAAAGTAATTAAAACAGACCCGTTACAGGCGTCTATTATTAATGGGTCGCTGTATAATTTCTTTATTAATGTAATAAAACCCCGCTATAAAACCTCAGGGTCCATTTACCTGTGTTGCATTTTTCAACTTAACGTGAAAGGCTTCAGTCGAAAACTAAGCCAAAAGATAGAAGCTGAAAGGGATGGAGATAATTTATGATATCAATTAAGTTTGAAGAGGTATCGTAACTGTAATTAAACTTTGTACCGAAATTCGATAAAAATTTTGCATATAAACGCACTTTTGAAAATTTTCTCGCTGTTTCTCTGAATTTTGATGCTTCCAAAACCATTCGTATCGATTTTAAAATACAAACCATCTGTAACGTGAAGTAGCATTTTCCTCGGCGAAAATCAATGAAAAGCCGAAAATCGAAAATAAAGGTTTTGCACAGCTATTGCGTTTTTATTTACCTCAAATTTAAGACGAAGTGTTAACACTGAGGATGAATTTTAAAATGAAATTTGTGTTACTTTTGAATTCCGAATTATTTATTTAAGCGTTGAAACTTGAATGGAGAATTTTTATATTGGAATTATGAAATGGATATAATGTACTCGTACTGGAAAATTGGTTAAATTGGGCGGCTGTACTATAGGATTATCTATTATGTATATACCGTATTTTAATCTGTTATATCATTAGTAGGTAGGTAGGCACTAGGTAGGTACTTAGGTAGGTAGATAAGTAATAAGTAGGCAAGGAAGTGAAAACCAGGTGAGTCAGTGAGGCTTATTTCAAAATTTTTCAAGTGCTCAAGCTGCCATCAAGGCAATGTAAAATCACAAATTTAATTAAAATCGATCAGTAGTATTTTTGGTAGCGTAACTGAATCGACCACGGGTACGGGTTGCATAACTAATTTTCGCAAGAAAAGGCACTAAAATCCCTGTAACTGCTCAGGGAACTTGTAATTGCTGATTATCGCTCTATCGGACAAATAAATATACGTCTAAGAACATTATATCAAAAAATTGTTAAATATCATATAATATTGAAATTACAGGTTCTTATTTTGAGATTTCTAAGATGCTACCATTTCAGTTGTTGATCAAATGGGGCAATTTTTTGATGTGATATCCTAAAACATACATTTGTTTGCCCAATAGAGTGATATTCCACAATTTCAATTTTCCCGGGTAGTTACACGGATTTTAGTATTTTTTCGTGCAAAAATTGGTTATGCAACCCACTATATCCGACGGAATGAGGGTTCACGAATCTCTGGTAATTTTTAACGCATAAAATTCGTTCAAATCTTATAACACCCCTGTAAACATGAAATTTAAAAATCAAAAAGAGCTAAGCAATAACAAATAATTTAGAAACATTTACATGAAATCAAAATTACAAATTATCATCGATTTTTTTTTTTGGTTCCCTCAAATGTTTTAGCGCAACACTGAAAAAAATTAAGGGAATTTCTTCACCAAGAAAATGTTTTCTCAATTAATACGACCACAAAAAACAAAAAAACAGAATACTAATTTCTTTGAATTATTTTAATAAAAATAAAAGTAATCACCGTAACTTGTGGCGTAAAATAACGTAAAAAGTCTCCATTAACGGTAAGTAATATTAAACAAAAAGTTTAAATGAAAATTACTTCAGTGGTATTTCAAACGACATACTCAACAACTTTAACTTTGTAATTAAAAAATAATATTTTTAGCATTTCCGGGCATAAGTAGATGCGTTTCGATAAAAACTATAATTAAACTGTTGTCTTTTTCAGCGCTGTTCAGGTTTCGTTACTGGAAAAAAGTATAGGTACCTATTTCTTTTTATTTCATAATTCGTATATAGCTTCTTTCATGAGAGACAGAAAATTTCAAAAAATAATTTCAATTCGCTCTGTTCTCTCACTTCTTGGAGCAAACATTGATGTCTAGGTGAATTATAAATTTTTTCTGATTATCGGAATTATTATTTAAGAAATCCAACATGAGCAATTAAATTAATGAGTGAAAAATCACTTGTCTATGATTTGCACAAAAAACCCAAGCATTTGATTTACTCCAATTGGCGCATATATGTAGTAGAAAATACTTGGATAATTTTCGACAGGATGATTTTACATTCAGTCCGCGCTAAATTGAAGAATTTATTGTCAAAGTTTATAAAAATATTTCGAGTAGGTACTATAGGTGCATTATGTACACATTACATATGCATGACAAAGTGACAACGTTGATGGCCCAAAACATTAAAGCCAATCTACAAGAGACAAAATATTCGAAATAATATTTGTCGAATGAAATATACAAAGTCTAATAAAAAATTCACGCATAAGCACGTGTATATTTACGTAGAATGCTCCGTCACCAGGCATCGAAAACATTTGAAACTAAAGCCAGCGTGATTTTGGCCCAAACAAAATAAATCACGCAAGTGAAGTAGATACATTTAGCAGATAGAATTAGAACTTTCAAGCGGTGAATAAACCTAAATGAAATATTTTCTGGATTACTTCCCTCGGGGTAATCAATTCATACGTTTTTATAAATGTGAGAACAAGCGAGATAAAAAAAAATGCAGATGATACCGCGCCTTCGCCACATTAATCTGCGTAGCGAGTTACACTTTTTAATTTACCTCATCATTATTAATCCTTTCAACTATTTCTGCGCAGTGCTGATTTTACGAAGCGAATTTTGTGAAAAAAAAAATTTAATTTAAAATTCGTACAATTCGAAATACTTGAATAGTTTAGCTCTGGTTCACAATGCTTCATAACTTCTATATTTATTTACCCTACACGAAGCTTATAAAGTTTTAGTAATTTGTACGCTGTTCCAAGATTAAAAAGCGCTTTTAATTGTGTATGAAAAATGAATAAAGTTTGCGCATTTGAATTGTACGAGCGAAAAAAATAGTACAATTTCAACCTTTTAAAGTTTTTCCAAAGTTCGAATATTTGTTACCACTAACATCAGAAAAAAATTATACTTTTCTCACATATTTCGCCTCCAATGCGTTAAATAACGAGAAAGTTTTTAAGATTTTTATTTTCACTTCTTAATCGATTCGGCCCAGATGAGATGGAGATGGCAAGAAATGAGAAAAAAAGACTGTAACGAGAAATCTTTCTCAAAATAAGAGGGAACAAATAATTTACAAACGCAGGCTGATAATTTTCAAAGAACGAACCACGACGAAGTACTACCTAATCTTGGTCATGAATTTTAATACAACGAAAACACGAAAATAAAATATCATAACCGGAAAATCAAAGGAATAAAAATACAAGACCTCGCTCTTCAACGCCAGTTATGAAGGACTGGAAGAAAATCATGGTGCTGATTCTTTATTCTCTTGTTCCCAAAATCCTAATGGTCTCTGTTCTTGTCTTTTCGACGTAGTTCGCATTTCATGATTTTTCTTTGCATATAAAGCTCCACCATTCCAGATGGCTTGGCTCGGTTGATCTTTTATTCATAAAAACTTCATTGTATCTAAATGTGTCCAACGTACTTATGTACTACGTGGGTATTTTGCTACCGTCGTTGTCAGTTTAATTGTCTTATTGATTTTATTCTTAAACCCAAATGACAGATTTTGATTGAATTTCGAAAACGCTCCATTTTTACCCACGTTACATTTCGCAGAATTTGAGATGATTTAAAAATACGCATCAAATGATCTTTTAACTTGTGGTGAGTATACGACCTATCATTTATAATAACGAGTGAAAGGAAAAACTGGGTAATTTAGAACCAATCGTAGATATCGACTCTTAACTAAAAGCAGTTTGTTTATTTTATACTTTCCTTATTAAAGCAGGAAAAGTTCTAATTTTTATTAAAAGCTTTCAAAGTTTAAAAAGTATTGTAAATCAAGAAAGAATTTCATCATTTATTGACGTAAATGGTTACAGTTTAAATAGCAATTAATAAACTTCAATGCACAAACAAGTAAAAGCAATTAGTAGAAAACTATTTCAATAAAAATCTTTCGTCCTTAACGTTGAAAAAAAATGTATATACTGTACGTATATATCGAAAAATTTTCATTTTAGGTAGCGTAGGTACGCTTGAGATAATTTGGAAACAATTTTTACACTCGACAGGTAAAGCTATTTTTTTGCTTCCTCATAGGTTATCTGCAACGTTAACCTGGAGTAGTTCAGTGCTATGTAAGAAATCGACATATCCTAACTCAAATTTCAATAACCTGTCTGAAATTCTATAAAACGATTTCTAAATATTTCATTTACCTCAATTGAAAATTGTTTTTGTTAGTCAACACCAAGTCGACCAATTCACAAGCTACAGTCGCTAGTTTATAACTGACGTTTCTGCTCTCGTAGTCAAAGTCGGAGTTTAAATGAATGCGAAGAATCATTGTTACACAAAAGCAAAATGACAGTTCAATCTTAACGCAACTCGTGCGACCATCACAAAGCACGGAAAAATTTGTCGAGAAACTGTCAGACCTTTCATCATTTATGCAACAATGTTGAAAATCTATCACTCTTCGATAGTTCACAAATGAATTTTTATTTATCATCTTTACAACCCAATGCCTGAATGTCACCGAAGAAGGACGCAAAAAACCCTAATTCCATCGAAACCTCAACTTACCCCTTAGAAGCTTCATGTCGGTGCTATTGGGAAAATCGAAATTGTGAAAAAATAACCGCTCGGTTGTTGTATGGTTTAAAAGGTTACACATCGGTCTTTGCACTATGCTCAAATACCCCTTTCTCTCTTCCAAATAATGAAGGAAAAATCCGTAGTGATATCGGATCACCATGAAAATCACAAAATTATGTTTCTATATGTGAAATGAAAAATACACTCAGAGCTAGCGAAAGCCAACTCGAATTTTGGTGCAAAATTTTACGGGGCTCAAACTTTTGTTGGCATATTTTAAAAACTCTCACTCTTTAGTCTTTACCACTTGTAGAAAAACGGACTCAAGTGTAGGAAAATGTTCATTGAATAGCACCTAAAAAAATAAAAATTACAAAAGAGCTTTTCTAGATTTTCGTGTAAACTCCTTTTTTGATAAAGTTTTGTGATTTTGAGCCCCATGCCCTAACTTACCAGACATGACCCGATGAAAATTTGCGGGCTCGGTGCAAATGTACCGTATACACCCCTCTCTTCCAGGGCCTCCGCTTAGACTTCCTAGCAAGTAAGAAGACTCCGACCAGACGCCAATTCAGATATAAGTAATTAAGTAACCATGGTGACTTCGTAGTTTTTAATGAAGAAATTAATAAAAAAAATGCAAGATAATAATTCCAATTCAAAAGCGAATGCACAATAAAAATCCGACCTTGTAAATAGGATACGAATGCTTTGCAAAATTTATAGTTATTGTAGATAAGTAGAAAGCATCTAAGTATAGTAAAACCATAAATTCATATTGAAAATCAAAAACTCATTAATCAATCGGTTTTCTAATTATTTCACCGAATGTAATTCCACTTTATCAGCTGATTTTGCCATCTCTATTAGTTCATATTTCGTAATTAACGAGGATTTTAACCATTTAGCTTTTTAGCGAAGGTATTTGTTGTTATCAGATATTGGTGACAATATTATTAACGAACTTCTATAGTAATTACAATAAGAAACTGTCGAATGTTTACCTCATTCATTAACATTTCCACGCATTAAGATTTTCGGTAGTACCACATTTTAGGCGATATGCAAAATTAATGACTCGAATTCAAGAAATTTTACGGCTCGACTTTTTTTTTTACCCAATTTGCGATAAGGAAAACTTGCTTCGTGTTGTGCGCACAGCTTTAATAAACCTTTGGAAACTAACAATTTGAATATTTAAATCCTCACAATGATAGAACGCGTAAAATACAATGTAAAATGAAGTTTTTTTTTCCGTTTAAAAGGGGTTTAAATAATTACTTTTTTTTCCTATAGGTTAATATGTGTTTTCAAAATAAAGCTGCAGGTACCTTTTTATTCCAATGCTGCGAATTTTTCATAATTTATCTTCAATTATTTTATTGTATGTATTGGTAAATACGCAAAATGAACTCTTGACCGGGAATAGTTATGCAGGTATAAATCATTTTTTGGATGAAATAAACAATTTCTAAATATTAGCAAAAAAATCAAGTCCATTCTTCGATGCTGCATAAGGTGGAATAATTTTTCTGACAGAAAAAAAAATACGCTGTACTTATTTTCCTTCAAAATTGATTACAATTTTTTCGTGATTTCAAAAGTTACGATTATTCTAGAAAAATACCATTCGAACTCGAAGAAATTTTCTCAAAATTTCGCCAAAATTCCAGGGTACGTTTGTTACAAGACATAAATTACTCTTCTGTTTCCACAAAACCTCAACTCACACATATGCATCTTACATTTTTACTTAGATAAAATTTAACCTAAACCTGTGTATTCATTTCATAAGATATTTTTAGGTCAGTAGAGGTACATAGACATACTGTACCTTAAATTATCGCTGATTTATTTTTTCAAGTTCTTTCCTTATTATTAAATTTCAAAAGAAACAAACAATAGACCAGCTTTATCAATTTTTTCGGCTTTGTACCATCCGCTACCACAAATAACACACAATAGCAGGCAGGATATCATTAATTTTCTAATGACGTGTTACACGTGATAGGATATTGAAAAAATTCATCACCTAACATACCCATATTGCAATCGAGAACGATTGCATATACAATTATGTAGGCTACATATTACTTCTTTATGTTGTACCCTTTTGTTCAATTACGAACATTTAATAAAAGCAAATGGTACAATACTCGTCGACAAATTGAAGGAGAAAATTAATTTTTCACGTGTTTTCAAATACTAACAATTTGTTTTTCGATTTGGTGATGGCACAACGACGCGTTATCACTCCATGAATTAATTTTAAAGTAGGCTATTTCATTAAAATCAATATATACTCACCAATCGTTGATAAAATTGACATGGAGTAAAGGAAAGCTTTGCCCAGTTTCCAGTGCGTTGGTGGCGGCTCGGTAGATCTTTGGGATTCTTGATTAAAAGCAACTGTTTCCAAGTACATTTTTTCTTGCCACAACTTTTCTAATAACCTTTCTTGAAAGTTATTCAATTCTTCAGCAGCTAAGATGGTCCAATTTTGTCTGTATAGGATATTCAAATTTACCGTAATATTCCAAATATTGTTTACCGCTTTGTTTCTACTATCTTCTCCCAGCTTGGAAAACCATTTATAAGCTGTATCATTGGTAACAGGTGGAATTAATTTATCAGAAATTAATGCCGATGTAATCTGTTCTGTCATTGCGGTCACGTTATCTTCATTAACCAAAAATATCACAGCTCCAATGAAGGTATAACCAATAATAATGCATGATAGTAAAGAAATACGAAAGCACTTTTTAAAAAATTTCTCTTTAGCTTTCTCCGCCTGATCTTTGTCAATACTGTCGTCGTCGCTTTCACAACAAAAACAATGATATTGCGTATCCGAATGAAAGCTTAATTTTTCATTTGCTGAAGTTTTCTCGCTGTCGAATAGCGCTATCGTGTGTTTATAAGATTCTTTGTAATTGTACGAAGCATCCGAGTTATCCATGTATTTCTAATTATATCTCTGCGCGATATATACCCGATGCTTTGATCTTCCATACATTTGTCTTAATTGTATGGCGCATCATCGAGTTTGTTCCCGTAAAACATTACCTGTAAAAAAAGAAGATGCAAGTTATTTATCAGCAATCATACCTTAAAGTCATAATTTTTAGTAAATAGGTGACCTACTAAGTACTGGGTAGGTCTAGGTACACGAACAGTTGAAAAAATATGACAATGTTACTAATACGAAATTATACACTGAAAGAAATATGCCCAAAAAGTCATTCGTTATATAAAATTCAACTCGACAGTAAATTTCTTCAAATGTATATGAAACATTTCCAAACTGATGCTTTAGAACTTCGAAAATTGAAATAATTTAAATTTGCGGCAATAATCAAGATTGAAAAATTACGAAGTCTGAGTACTCACGCAACTAACAAGTTATACATGAAATATATGATATACATATGCATACCTATAGATTGAAAGAGGAAAAAAAACCGAAATAAATAAAATTAGCTACCGATAGCAACCTGAAAACTTTCAAACCAGGAGTCGACCCAATTTAACCTTATTTTTCGGGGTAATCGAAATACGAAGCCTTCATCAAATACGAACCAATATCTTTTAGTAAGTATTTTACGAACACAAACGCAAAATTTAATCTAGTGAATAAGTTTCCCATTAAGATGAACGATATTAAGGTGTAATATTTCTGCGTGAGGACGGTTTTTTGCGCACGTTTACTTTCATCCGCATGACCGAACATAGTTTAAATCAAAATGAAGGGAGCACGAAAATTTGAAAGCTGCTCGTTGATATATACCAAGGGCGCAGCCTTCTTTGTTAACGATAATTTCCTTGTATGTACATAAGTAATACATATTTAGTGGAATTCTGGACCACGTTAAAATCTTCATCGTTCGATAAGTATTTTTAAAATTAATTTTTATAAGATTTTTCATTAAAAAATAACGCTAAAATTAGCAGTTAGTAAATTTGTCCAATTTAATCGATTTGACGAGTACCTACATTTCTATTAAAGTTTTACCTACATCGAGAATTACTCAAACTAAAATTAAATTTCAGGAAATTAAACAAATTTCTTAACGCTTTTAGTAAAAAATCACGTGAAAATTGATTTAAAAAAATAGTCATTAAACGATGAGGATTTCAACGTGGTCCAAAAACACACTAAATATGTAGTTATGTACACGTACTGGTACTAATCACTAACGCCCAAACAAATGCTACGTTAAAAGATGAAAATGGGGGAGCCTTTCTTACAACCTCTTTACAATCTGCGTTCGATTATTTTGTAAAATTCTAGAACCCTTACCATAAATTAAATTTAATTATTCCTTCAACCCTTTTTCAACCTCATTGTGATATTGTCCTTTATATTCGAAGCCGTTTTCCCTCTTGTCGCATAACCATAGGAGGCATTCTTTCCCAGATTTGAAATTTTAACCTTTCTCCGAAACCTTTCAAAATACTTCTAATTGTCCTTTAAATACCACACTTTCGCGAGGCCTTTTCATGAATTAAAATGACATTTGTAATAGGTAATTTATTTGTATTGGCAAATCAGTTTTCTAACTAAGTATAAGCTGAGTGATATTTTCAATAAGGTCTAGATTCGATTTCTTGCTTTGAAATACACACGTAACAACTATTTTTGCCTAATCAATGGTATTGCACTGTTCATATTCGAATTTGTATATTTTTACAAATATTCTCATGCTCCACGACTCCATAACGCTCATCGAAGCAAACCTGTATCAATATTCTTTCAATAATAGCCGAAAGGTATTTATGGAATAATTGAAACCTTGAAAGTAATGCGGTGACAACCCCTATCAAGAAAAAAGTAATAAATGATACAGGTACTTAGGTAAATTAATAATATTAGCATAATGGAGCTGCAGCATAAGCTACTTGACAACAAATTAAATCGATGTTATCTTCAAAGTATCCAAGTATAATAACTTGTTTCACCGTGGATAACGACTTTGAAAAGTTTCCAAAATAATGATATTAGAGTAAGAATTACACCGAATATTCCATTTAATAAAGTATAAATGCTGGATTAGCTTGGACTAATTTCATTTGAAAACGTGTTGTAACTAGAATCAACGCGTGAGGCGAATATACACATGAATTCCAATTCGAAATTCTATTCTTAATTTAGACTTATTCATTAAGAATTTTTGTCACAGAGTTTAAAACTATCCGTGAAATGTAAATTTATAGGGTGTAAAATAACACCCCAAATTAAGTAATTTTATCTACGGATACGCTTTTATTCGCGCATGAAGAAAATGTGGAAATTAAAAACCTCATATTTTACATTCAAGCAATTTGATAAGAGATTTGTAGTCTTTTTTTCGCTTTTAACAGGTAAACCTAGACCTTTAAACTTCGTTATCTTACTTTCGTATAATTTTTCGGTTTCAAATTGATAGACGACATTTCACCGACTTTATAAGGGAAAAAATTTACCAAGCAGTAATTCAAAATCACCGAAAGACTACATTTATTTCGCAATTCCTCCCCACAGACTCCGTAAGAAATAATACACATTGTAGTAGATTGCTAAACACGGATTCTGACACAGCTGAAAGATTCCGGTACAACGAAAGAGTGTTGCCTACTCTCTGGATCGAAGGGGCAGACCAAAAAGAAAGATGGTTGCCTACACGAGTAGGTAACCATTTTTCCTTTCGGTCTGTCCCTTCAATTGAGAGTGTAGGCAACCATCGTACATTATTATTATTTCATTGCAGAAAATTTGTGAATCACTATTTGGCAAATAGTAGGAGCTTTGCGTTCATCACAGAAATAGAAACGTAGCGGGGAAAAAAACCAAAAGGCGTAACTTCTAGAGTACAATTTCAAAAAGGTCATCTTTTCAGAAATATCACTATTTCTAAACAAAAAAAAAACTCCAGAATTTCAGGTAAAATAAAAACTCGACATGGTCAACATCATTATTCAATTGATACAATACCTAAAATATGGAGCAAAGGGAGAATGATATTACCATAAATATTCACAATAAAATCCCAACTACTAATATAATACTGAAACAGGTACCGACTACCGAGTATTTATGCCAAAATTATTACTTTTTATTCACACTTTTAATTCCCTCCCTTAAAAAAGGTTCTTAGCTTTAAAGTAAATTAGCCATTTATTTTATGAAAATGTTTTACTAGGCAAATGTTACGAAAAAGGAACATAATATATTTCATTTTCTTTGCTCCAAAAAGCTACGCATAAAATTACTTGTTACGTAAATTTATTATTTCACATTTTATTAATAATGCGTTATAAATTTTAATATTGTGCAAACTTATACTAATCCTATAAAATGGGGAGAAAATTATTAAATAAATTTAATGGTTTAGCATCGAATGTAAAATTTTACTATCCGCGGATTTTGCGTAACCAGAAAAAAAAATAAAAATAAAAATAAACGTGATCATATTTATGGAATTTTCATGTAATAACTTTATATACCGAATTAGAGGGCTGTGTCTAATTAACCATAAGAAATTCAAATAATCAGAACATAATTTGGAACAACCTAAAAATCAACGAAGAAAACCTACCACTCCTGACGATCTAGATGAAATGAAATAAATCTTCTTCGTTCGAACAACCAAATCCAAACGTATCCTCCTCGAAAGCTGGGCGTAACAATCCAGGAGATTAAATACGCCCAGGATAAAATGAAATTTGAAAAAAAACCTTCAGCAATTAAAAAGTTGATTTTGAAATATACTCGTATTTCAATATGGTCTTCACCTCGATAAACGTCAGCGATCACGTCCTGAATGAGCTTAAAGCGTGGTGCGAAGCGTTGTGATTTTCATTCCACGAATTCACTCTTTCCCGATGTAATAACCGCTAAGGAAGAACCCCCCTTAATCACGATAAAAGTTATTAATAAATGTTTTTTGTAGGTATGATGGAACTCCTTACTCTATTCTTTTTGTCAACAATGTTCAACTGTAACACAGACGACGCGTCGGTGGTCTTTTATAAAATCACTTCAGGATTTTGTAGGCTGTTTGTTAAAAAGGGAATTCCTGGGGTTTTGTAGCTGCGAAAGTTCTCAGGGGTCGTTTTCGTTTCACGCAGACACCGTGTGACAACGAAGACCGCACAATAAGATAAATGATATCCGCTTCACTCGCAAATTTTTATCGTTTCTTCTCACTTTTTCTCATTTTTTTATTCTTTCGCCTCTTTCAATCTAACTCCCGCATTTTTTATTCGTTTTTTTTTTCTTTCCTCTATTTATTCTTGTTTTCATAAAATGCCCATTGTTGCGAAATTTCCCACTATCTTTAAAATCAATTCACAAAAAAAGTAATTTAAAAGTTGTTTCTGGATTTTTTTTTTTCGGTACCGTTCTCTCAAGTAAGTACATAAATTTTCGTTGTTTTGTCAAGAAAAACGAAAAAAGATATGTCAACTACTCTTTCAAGTTTCAACACTTTAAATTGTTGTAAAGACGTTAAAATCGTCTGGAAAACAAAAATTATAATGCGATGAACTGCCAAAAGCAGCAAATGATACGAAATCGGATTAGTAACCGGAATGCGCAAAATTCCAGGAGGACTAGTTCGTATCGTGAAGGGAACTGAACATCTTGCGTTTTTTTTACCAAGCATCAATAACGAACTTACGTTTGCCTGAGCTTTTAAACTTCAACCCCAGCGGTCGTCAAGTCATCATACTTTATGAACGTCGTAGCCGAGGTATTGAAGACGGGACATCAAAACGACTATGGTAAACCATATAAGATAACAATACATAATTTGTTTTAGCCCTGTCATGCTAAACTTATGAAAATCGTAAATGAGCTTAAACACCCACAAGAAATTTTAAAGATTCAAAATAATAAAAGTTTCATCAGTTTATTTTTGTATGAATTATAGCTCGAGAAATATTATTATTCGAACTTCGATTTACCTTTAACAATAAGGAAGTTAATGCAATGATTAAAATTGAATTCGAATTGTTAGAATACTCGTTGCATTTCGAATTGCCATGTACCTACTTGGATTAAAATATACCTACTAAACAATAGATAAGTAGATGTACCTTAACTGGGCAGTACTCAAGATCATGTCAAGTTTTTCAAAAAAAACTCATTAAAACAATCTTCCAAAAGGTAGTAAAGATTAATCAGTTTTCATCTCCTTACAAGGGAACTACTTGAGGTGTCCGGCTCGGATTTGAACGGGAGTTGAATTTTTGAAAAGAGCATGTCAAAAAAAAACCAGAAGCAAAATTTTAGCTGCCCAAGTTAACTTCTCGATTTTTGGCCAATTTTTGAAATTTGAAAATTACAAATTAAAAATAAAGATAAAAAAAAAATAGAAAAAAAATAGAAAAATAATTTTAAATCACGAAAGAAATGCTTTCCGCCTAATTCGAACCCGCTGAATCCGAAAATCGCATCGATGAGACGTTCTGGAGCCTCCAGCGCGATTTTTATTTTTCTCCAGGAACTCCAAATTGCTTCAGAAGGCGACCGTTTGAGATTGGGCAGCTAAAAACTCGGTTCTCTTTTATTTCCAACCTACCGAACCGACTTGACTACATTTCCGGAAAATTCCAGAAAAAATCCGTTTTTCGTCCACGCAAATCAGAATCGACTGATAAATAGTATTCCCCCTAATTCGAACCCACCGAATCCGAAAATCGTATCGGCAAACCATTTTTTGGAGCATTTTGAATTCCTGGAGAAAAATGAAAATCTCGCGCTGGAGGCTCCAGAACAGCTCACCGATGCGATTTTCGGCCAGGTGATTTAAAATTATTTTTCGAGTTTTTTTTATCTTTATTATTAATCGAAATTTTGTAGTTTTAAAATTTCAAAAATTCGCCAAAAATCGAAAAGTTGACTTGGGCAGCTAAAATTTTGGTATTGGGGTTTTTTTGACGTGCACTTTTCAAAAATCCAACTCCCGTTCAAATCCGAGCCGAACACGTCAAGTAGTTCCCTTATTAGTGTTTTATTCGCTCTTAAAAATTCGGGAGTCATCAGAGATCAAACTCGGGTCATTTCCCTCAAATTATTAATCTTCAAGAGATTGAAACTGAAATTAGCAAACGGATCGTTTTCATTTCTTGAATCTGATGTTTAGAATGGTAATCTTAGTGTCCAACTGTTTACAAGTTGAAACAAAATCTGAATAAAAAATACCAGTTTCATGAAAAATCAACAGACGAGTTAATCGCTAATTCGAGCATATTTTCTATCTATCTTCAATTAAAAATGAACATTTCGTACTTTTTTTCTGTTCCGGAATAAGAAATTAATAAAAAAAAATTTAATGATGAATTTTTCTCTAAGCGAGTACAAACCTACAATATCAATCTTACGTATAGTGACATTAACATTATTTACTGTCCAAACGTACGCCGCAAATATTTTACGGAATAAGAGCACAAACAAAATATATGTATAAACCTTTTTGGCACACCAAAGTAAATGCCTTCTACAGATAACCTCTGACAGTCAAAAACATAAATTCGGATCATATTCGTGCGGCCAAAGTACAGCATTACAACACCAACCAAACAAATCAGACTTTAAAGCATGGTGAAAATATTCGTAAACGTTATTAATGACTTTTATACGGTACCTATGTAGCGATGCAGTTTCCAAACTTTATTCCTTTTCTTTTATACGCCGCCGTTGTAATCAACTACGTTAGAAATTTCAGTACAAGTTGAGTAATACTTTTTTTTACAACACCATTTATAAGATATAACCAGTAAAGGTCGAACTTATTGTAATAAGTTCCCCCTTTATAATAAAAAACTATAAACGTTTTTCAACAGCTGCATGATAAAGGAACGGATTAAAGCGTTTTCCACGACAGCGAATAAACAACAAAAGAAAATGAAAATGTGGAAGGATTCCCAAATGGGTCATTAAAAACAATAGAAAAAGTTGAAAAAGAGAGAAAAAAGTAACAGAAAAATCAACTACCTTCCTATAATTATATTCAATTTAAACCAATTTCCACTTTCGATGGAAGCTAAGCATTTATCGAAAATTCCTCTGCATCTAGGATTTTACGTACTTTGAAAACTTATTCGGAAAATTCGTGCCATTTTATTCATTTAAAAAGTTTAAAAGATTTGCGACTCGGTTTTCGCGGGAAAAGGCTGATTACGTAACTGCTTCTCGCCATGTGCATTTTCTTTTTATGAAAATGTGTGCTATGTCTATGGGCCACCTTCGGTCTTTCGACAAGTAAAGTGAACTCTTAAGAAACGATATTTTCTTATATTGGGCTTTTTAGTTTACGATAGAAAAATATGGATTCCCTGACATGAATGCGAGACGCGATTAAGCGCGAACAATGTAAACACGAAAACTTGTCGCAATATAAAAATAACATAGCTTATGAATTTTTATTACAAGTATCAACATATTTGCTAAATAAACTAATCTTTCTGATCTTCTAATCAACTTTTAACTTCTAGAAGTTCTTTGAAACGTTTAACACTGTGATGATTAAAGATATTAACTCACCTATTTTTCTTTTACATCCACGTCCTATGATGACAGACAACACTGAGTGTATGGCATCGAAAGTACGTAGATTCATTTCATCCAACCAACATGAACTGAAAATAAAAATGAAATTCGTCAATTAAAAAGTTTGAAAATAAATACATCATTTTTTATTTTTATTTGGATAGAAAAAATTATATAAAAAATTATTTTGCATGGCTAGTTTAGCGAGTTTTTGTATAGCGATCAATTGAAATGAACTTCTACTTGGTAGGTAACTACTAACTAGGTACGGTTACTTTTATAACTTTCTTCTTTTATTTAGATTTGAAGCAAAACACAAATAAACGTAATATTTTCATCAGAGATAATGAATAAAACAAAAATTACCAAAGAAAAATACAAATCGTAACAAATATGGAATCCCTATTTTAAATTAATAGAGAAAAATCACTCGATTTCAAAAATTAAAAATTTTTCACACCGCATTGACGGTTATAAATAATCGTATCTATAAAATAAATACAACGACTTATAAAAACAAATCCGCGAAAAAGTTGCATTACAACGAGGCGGCGTTATTTGTTGGTAGATACTAAATATAGGTAGAGCCCTTACACATAATAAATCAAGAAAGAAATCGGAGAACATTCGCTATAAAACGACGTTATAAACAAAAAATTTATTCCAATATGTGATATATATAATGGTAAAAGCCCCATTATATAAACCACATTGAATAAAAATGCGTTATGATGGGATAAAATAGAAACGGTATATAGGTAATACGAAATCTTTGCTAATCTATTTGAAAATATTACTTATAGCGAGATACCCAACAAAAATAATCCCCCCTAATTCTAATGATTTTTTTTTTCGACGAAAGATCCTCAAAATATTTCGTGTGCCCTGTTTTCCAAAAAATCAAGTAACCAAAAGTAAGCACATACATATTGAGCATTATATTCATACAAAACGAGAACAAATTGTGATGCAAAAGAGTTTATCAAGTTCTAGTATAGTAAGTTGCATAACCAATTTTTGCAGGAAAAAGCGCTAAAATTCCTACAACTGCTCGGAAGATTTGTAATCTCAGATTATTACTCTATCGGACAAATTAATATACGTTTAAGAATATTATATCAAAAAATTGTTCAATTTTATGAAAAATTAAAGTCACAGAACTTCATTTTGAGGTTTCTAAGATTCTTCATCTTCAGCTGTTGATCATATAGGGGACAATTTTTTGATATAATATCCTAAGAAACATACACTTGTTTGTCCAATAGAGCGATATTCCACAATTTTAATTTTCCCGGGCATTTACACGGATTTTAGTGCTTTTTCTTGCAAAAATTGGTTATGCAACCCACTTTACCGATGGTCTCATCTTGAACTATTTAAGAATGTATTTTAGCCTAATCTAAATTATGCATTAGGTTTTAAATAAAATGACTTGAATAAAATTTCGTCCCCTCACTTTGTTGTTCAAATTGTAACTAAAGTGAATTCTTAACGTACTAGGTATGAATAAGTAGGTTAGTACCAAGTAGGTAGGTATAGGTATGTTTATTTGCAGATAAATAAATTTTACGTTTTATATGAAGATAAGATTTAGAAAGTCGCAGAGTGTGAATTGGCTGTGTGCAGATAATTTCCAACAGATGATTCTGTTAGAACTTTGTTATAATATTATCATCTGTAGCTCATTAAACCAATATTCCGCACATCTAAGCACATATTGTTTGTATACTAAATATACATGATACTTTTTGAAATAATTTTCCCAGAAAGCAACTTTTAAACAACTCCAGTAGCGACAAATGTTTCGATAAAGTCGAAATGTTAAAGGCAAGTTCACTACGAGTTGGTGAATTGCAAGCCATTGTTAAACTTATCAAAAATCGAATTTTCTCTTTTTCTTAATAACCCGAAATTTGACGAGTAAAAAGTTTTTAAAAACAATTTGTGAAGAAAATAGCTTCAAACAAATGCAGCAAAGACTAATGTCTCTAAATGGCCCAAACATTGAAATTAAAATCAGTTTGGTAAAAGTTTGTTCATAATTCACATACGATATTATGCTCGTATCTATTTGAAGGTATGAAAAAATAAGAAAATGAACGAAAAAATACTGAAGTATAACCGACGGTGGTTATCATTTAAATATGTCCCAGCTGTAACTAGGTTTTCGAAGCGGATTCGGCTTCATATCGTTGAATGTAAATGCGCACACCACCGCAGTATGAGCAGAAATCCTTGGAAACACGAAAGATAAGAAATTCAGCAAGAACATTATAAAATGTGAAGAAGCACTTTCCAGATGGAAGTAATGTAAAGTTACGGACGATGAGGCACGAACTAGAAAAGAGATTTTCAACGGGTTATGCCGGCGTGGAGAACGATAGGTATTTTCAAATATCTTATACCTATTCTAACACCATTTGGCACCTTTTTTTAAATTCGCATTAATGCATTTCAATAATTTCGTGAAGTACGCTCGTTGTGTCGTAATGTCGCGTATAATACTCAAAAAGTTGGATGTATTTATGATAGGTAGTTGGATATAGGTACTGAGATATCACCTCGAAATAAATTTTTCACGTTTAATGTTCTTTTTTCCACTATACGAGTAACAAGGGGTATTTTCTTTTTCAGGTTGAAACCCAATACCACGATAAATGATATTGATTGCTTTTTTATTGATATCGATTCCGTTACCTATATCGATATTATGCGACATGACAAAAATTTCAATATTTCATACATCTGTCGTAAAATAAATTTTGCAGAACAGGAATTTGGTACTGAACTGTTTGCGGTTTGTGGGTAAAATACGTCCACAAAACGTAGGCACCGAAAATGCGAAGGTGCTTGAATAATAAACATGTAACGTAAGTTTTAGCAAGATGACCAACTTATATTACACCTCCCGTTTCGTATGAGGCATTTATTATCCAAAACACGTACATATCTTTGGGCAGTGTTATTTAACAGTAGGTACTTCGAATTCAGCACATACATATTTATATCAAGATTTTAACAATATTCACCACATGGGGTAGAAAACCGAAGCATCAAATTATGCTTATTCGAACTAAAAGTTGTTTTAATAGAAATACCTATTAACTGCATTTAAATAAATAACAATTCCTTTCGCCATAGCTACATATAGAGTTCTGCAAATGCTAGTAGATGATAAATTGGATGTTTAATTGATCTTAGCCCCCTTTTTAGAGAGTTTTTGTGTGATAATTTCGGTTGGCAACATTGGTTACGTCGACAAAATGCTCTTGTCAATTTCATCAAATCTCTTTTCATCATGAAGAATGAAGATACCTTCAACTACTCTTCTTCTATGTTTCACGAATCGAATTTCGGAACAGAAATTTAGTCTCCCTTCTACCGGTGTTGCCACTCCTCACAATTTTTCTGAGATTGTCATTTTTCAACGCTGTGCAAGAATGTCTCATGATTTCAAAAAAACTCAGGAATTTCCAAGAAATCCCAAGAATTTTCCTCTTTTTTCAAAATATCTTGGAAAAATCTCCAGGAAATTGCAAAATTTTTATTAAAAACAGCCTGCGTACAATTCTGCAACACAGTGTGACATTTTCACGCCACTTCAAGACAATGATGGTCATTAGAAGACGTCATTCGATGTAACATGCCACTCGCAAGTATCCCACGTCACCACAACAATAACTTGTCATATCATGTCACTTTACAAGCTACCATAACATGATCACAAGTCATTCTTGACCATGACATGTCACTGTGACAATGAATAGTCATTTATGACATAGTATGATGATATGAAAAAATTATATTTTTCGTTAAACGTGAATATATGACGCATAGCACGCTTTGAGAGGAAATAATAATCACCTGATTTGTCATCCTATATCATCGCCACGCCTATCACCATGACAACATCATGACATATTACCATAATATGTCATTTTTCAAGTCATCATGACATACCATTGGACATATCACTAATACATGATCACAAGTCAATCACAGCCATGACACTTGACCATTCCAATGACGTGCCATCTACAAATTGTTATGATAACATGAAAATATCAAGAATCACTCTTGAACACGACATGTTGCCATGACAACAGCTTGTTTCATGGTATGTCATTCATGATCATGATATGCCACCGTAACAATGATCTGGCATCTATGGCATATTATCATGGCATGAAAATGTCAAGATCATCACTCATGAGCATGACACGTTGCCATGACAACCGCGTGACCTTTTTTTGTAACGTTTTTTAGTGACGATTTTCGATTCTGTGTGCCATAACCAAGGCATGAAAATGTCAAAAATAGTATTCTGAGTAAGTTTTCTAATGTTTCAATTTTATGATTGCATTCAATTATACAGGAAGATGCAAGACCAAATATGTAGCTCAAAAATCCCTTTAAAATGATATCTATATTGCTTGGCTTGGCATCACAAGATATTTTTTTGAAAACTCAAGATTTTTCGGAGGAGGGGATAGCAACACTGCGTTCTACTATCATATAAACAGCGTGGATACATCATGGATTAACCATTTGAAAAGTGATGGTTTTAATAAGTAGGTTAGGTACTTGTAATTAGATGGGTATTCGTAAAAACCAAGTATTTATTAAAGATTATCAAAATAACTCCTCGTAAAATTATTCAGTCGTATACGATTCATGAGAAAAATTACTTAGTTAAGTGGTGGTACCTGCGAGACATACCAATTTAAGGGTACATAAAAAATATTAGTTTACCAAGCCATGTCCACCTCCGCCGAATACGACGAAAGCCGCTATTCATAAAAATGAAATACGAGAAAAAATGCCATGCGTTCGACCCTTTATCTTAACAACGGCTTTTTTTATGACCCATTAAAGACAGTAAACACGTGTAAGACTCTTCGCTACATTTCAAATAGCTCGTAAACATGGTAATGAATTTCAGGTCACAAGGTACCAGATACTGCTAACCACTGCGATGTTCATAAACGCATAATACCATCTCGTGAAGCTATACGCCATACACGTTGTGTATTTTCGGCGAAAAGCGACATTTTCCGATGTTGAAGGAAATTTAGTTTTCATCGCTCATAAACGAGTACCTAAAGGAAAAAACACTAAAATACAAATTATCCGACGAAACGCGTTTTGCAGTTAAAAGAGATGATTAACGTTTGCGAAAACACTCAAAGCGAGCTAATTTATTTCGCTTTTCTTTATTGAAATATAACCGCTATTTCTCCTTGAGGCGACATACCGAAAAGAAAAAGAACGGTAAAAATCCAAGAATGTTTCTATTCGGAAGAAAATGAAATACCCTTCAGGAATTTCAAAATTACTTTAAAAACTATCACTGCATTTCAACTTTTAATTTCCATGAAATTTTTTACGACATAAAATGCGAACAATTTCTTCCGAGCTGTTGTTTTACGTAGGTATAGCTTCGATTTATAGAGCTTTACTCGGGAAAAATATATTTCGCAAGAATGGTATAAATCCTTCGCTATTTAATTCTTCGCAGCAAAAAATCACGAAAAAATTTCAAATTGTTTTTCCTAAAATAATATTAACGTAATAACAGCTGTACATTAGATACTGTTCGCGTCTTTACCCACAGCAAACTCTTATAAATCGTAAGACAATCGCGTCTTTGTCAATATTTTCCCAGAATAAGCACAAAAAGTTCATTAAAACTTCCAACATTTCAGTTTAAAATTAACAGGTCTGAAATTTCGTTAATGTGGAACTCAGGTTGCAAACTTCATTAGGTAACAATTAAATGAATTAATGAAGTCAATTTTCGTTGAAAATTAATGATGATAAATTAACAAACTTCTCCGCCGTTCAAATGCATTTACGCTCACTCACTTCTCTCGGTGGTAACCTCAGCATTGATGATTTCCATAGGTATTCGAGAATCATCAAAGGCTTCAAACAGTTACAGATGAGGGAAATATTTAATACCTAAATTCTATTATCATTTTTACAACAACCATTTTTCTTCGTTTATCGCGTTTTCTGGGTTTTATTTAAACGTGACGATAAAAAATGAATCTAATAACATTTTAAAATCAATATTTATTTTATTCAAACGTGCAACCCTTTCTACTTACACATATTATCAATTTATAAATAAATTTTAAAAAGAAATCTCATCACACATAGTCACAGCCTCACAGCCCCATCATAATCAACCCAAGAATTGAAGTACCTATTCGTCATTCAAAAAGCTATAAAACTTGTAAGTAGGCACAAGTTTTAAAAAAATCGCACATCATGATACGAAAATAAAAGACGTTTTTACGACGTATGCGCGACTTCAACAGTTCGCGTTAAGAACAATTTTCGAAGAAATATTTACCAATACAAAGTAAACTTTGTTAGATACACTTCTTTGCTGCAGTATAACAAGAAACGCGAAATTGAAAAACTACTTGAGCGTTACAAGTTTCGTTAAATCGTCGGAACATAGTTGAACCTATCCACATCACGAAATTGTATTTACACATTCGAATCAATGACAAACCGTTTCCAGAACAAATCTAAAGCAAAAATTACATACACCATCTATAACGTTTTCAAAGTCGATTTCAGAACAAAAAAGCAATATTTTGGTTTATTCAATAAAAAAAAGTGGTCTATTTAATTTTTTGTTTCATCGTGGTAACGTCTTCACATTAAATTGTTCCATAAAAACAATTTTGCACCAGCTTTTTGTTCTTTCTTTCGTTTTTATTTTTATTTTCTTTTTTTTCTTTTTCGAGTAAACGACGCGGTACCTTTACATACTGTGTACAATATGTAGCCTACATAGGGTTACATATAAGTAGATTAAGTTGTCAGGTAGGTAGGTAGGTAGGAAGGTAGAGGTACTACGGAGTAGGGAATAGGTACTTTACCTACTTCCTGTTATAAACTGTCATTTAAGATGACTGGAAATATAAAAGAACATAAAAATTTAAATAAATTTCGTTATGGTTGATAAAAAACTGATACGTTTAAATGAAAATTCGGACGAGACGTGATCAATTTTTTTCCCTTACAAATGTATGTTTGCGTAAATAACGTACCCAAGTCCCACGACCTGCACCTTTACTTAGTAGCGCGTGAAGAAGTAAGTATTGACGTGGCAGAGTGACACTAAAATGCTAGCAATTTTTTGTACCTTCCATTAAAAGTGATCGTTATACGTAAAGGGTGAACTTTCTACTTTCAGTAGTTTTCGATTAGAGTATGATTTAATGAGTATACGAAGGGAGATGAATATAATTCACGTATTGACAAACATTACGAGTCATAATAATAAGGTTACGCCAAAATGATGTTCCTAAATTTAGTTTTTTTAAAGAAAAAAAAAACATACGCACAATAAGAATAAATTGAATTTATTGTTAGAACAATAACTTTTAAGTAAATTCTACAACACATTCGGATGAAGACACGAAATCGTATTACAGTTTTGAAACAATTCTTTACTGGCTCATACTTGAAGGGAATCACGTAAATAAATCACATATTTTAATCTAACCAACAAGAGTTACTTTTTCTTAGTTTCTTTTCTTTTTATATAAAGTTTTCTATAATTTTGTTTACGTTTGATTTCTCAAATCACGCACACCACAATGGCATCTTCAACGGAAAAAAAATAAGAACGTTAATAGAAAAGATGAAAAATAAGGATTGGAAATTCAAGCAGCTAAATCTACAAAAAATGGACACACATTTTCAAAAGAATCGTTAACTTTTATACAAATAGAAAAAATTTGAATTGAACGAATAATCAATGAATATAATTAGCCCATTTTAAAAGTCGAAGAAGCTTGATTATTAAACATGCAACAATAAAATTTTTCCAGCAGCGTTTTCAAATTCGAAATTTCTTTGTTTTCTTCATTCAGACGGAATCATGACGAAATTGGTGATGAAGCAATCACAGATTTACATTGTTAGATTAGAAATTCCAAACGAAAGTAGAACGAGTTGAACATTTTTCTTATCAATATTAGAGTAATAAGGAAGTTTTAGTTCATTTTAGCATTCATTTTAGAGTTACAAATTTCATTTCGTGTTTTTTTTTCTTCTTCAGCTTAAATACAAAATCAAAACCCAAAAAAGCTTGAAAACTTTCGCAGACTCAATTTGGTGATTTTGACATTTTCAAGTCTTGGCTATGATACACAAAATCGAAAATTATCACGAAAAGCGTGTGCTTCATTAAAACATGAATAAAAACATATTTCCAGCCAAAAATCGTAATAATTCAAGGGTCACGGGTGATTTAACACAATTAATCAACTACCAAGAGACATTATAAAATTACAAGTTACATAATCCAGCACAGCATCACAGGTCTATCTCATTTTGAATAAATTTAGAATCTCGGAGGTGGAAAAAGTTAATAAAAGGGTTGCAACGTAAGATGACAATAAATCAGGATCCATTGGCGAGAAAATGGGAAATGCTTAAATTCGACGCGTTCCACCTCAAAAATTATTCTCTGGTGCACTATTCAAACATGGCTTTACTTTTTGCAGTATCTAAATTGCGTAGTGTACACTACGTGACCTTGAATATAAAACAAGTTACCTTTAAGTCCCAGATCATGCGAAATTCATATTTCGTTTCGCGTATATAGAACGAATTTCTCACGCTTTGATGCACAGTTCAAAAAACTATGTCGCAATAGCAGGTGATTTTTCAAGCAAGTAAATCAGCTCTTAGCTCTTTATGCTCATGAAAGTAAACATAATTTGGATTTTTATAAAGTACACCAATCGCTGAATATCGATGAGATGCAGCCAAGCAAGTACGTATAATTATATATAAACGAAGATATTTACTTATTATTAAAGCATTCGTAATACTATTCAAACTACGCTTAAAAATGATGTTTGTAATGTAAATCTTTTGATGTATTTTTTCTAAAATCAACCTGCCGAGTTATCAATATTATTTACATAAATAACAACGATATACGTAAAAAATAACGCAAACATTATTAAATTGGTATCCATGTAACTAGTAACTACACATTTTGAGAAAGCGTCACAGGGGAGACATGTATTTTAATTTTAGTCTAAATCATAAAATAGTGGGAAAAAAATCAAAAACCCCAAAACAAAATTCATACCCTTATCGAATAAAAATATGTTCAAAGCTACTTGAAGCTATCAAACTAATGAGAATGGAAGCTTCGCAGGTTATTTACGTTCAACGTTTGTCGCACTGCTTAACGTTTATTTACGTGTACACGTGTAATACTTTTTCTACAACATATATTTTATAAAACGCAAACGCTTATCTTGAAGCAAACGTACAAAATTATATAACACAGCTTCGGGAAAACTCCATTTCAATTAAATGATCGTGGTGCTTGAAAGTATAATATTTCGTCAGAAAAGACTTCGGCCTAGGTAATCTTGAAAAAACTTGACCAAAATGTTTTTCATGCGATTACGTTTTTTTAATTTTGTTCGACATCCTTTTTACTAATAATAAAGTTCGTACAAATAAACACGCAGGTACTGCGGAGTATTATATCTTCTCACAATACGTAGTTAATTAAATTTTCCAAAACTGTTATTATTATAAGGTTTTCAATTTTTTTCGTAACATTGTTTGCTAATAATTCATCTTCATAAATGGAGCTTTAAAATTCACAGTTTATAAGAGTAGCTGAATGACTGATAGGGATATACAAAAAAGACCATATTTTTTTCAAGGCACATTGCATACTTCTGTCTCAACCTCGCTCTTCACAAATAATCTAGTACGTCAAAGAGCTATTATTTATGATATCGTATGCATAAATTAAAAAGAGAACTTTCAACAAGTTCGTATGGTTTGATAAAATCCGATATTCGATACATTTTCGCGATTCTTATTTGAAACACTTTGCAAGATTTGTCTTATGAACTAAAAGCAAGCTTCATCATTACATTTTTCTACGATTTTTTCTTTTATAGTAGTGGAAAACATGTTCATTTACCCTGTTGATTTGTTTTCCTTCGCTATCCATTTTTTTGGGGGCAAAAAAGAATTTCAATCTGATGCAGAAAAGTGGCAATTTTAACAGGAAAAAGTTTACTCAGAATAAATTTCCACCACTGAAGCATGAAAATTTTCGTATTTCGTTTCGGTAAAGTGTCTATTCACTCAAACTAATTCAGGAATTTGATGAAATTTATTATCACGAAATGATATTCCGTTGGTTTTAATTTTTTTTATACCTATTATGTAAATTTTCGGTTATCTTAGGATTTCGAAGAATGAAACTTTCTTCCGCTTCAGTGATTTCCAGTTTATAAACTTTGAAAAAGTCCATAAGGGAATAATAATACCGTAACAATCAATAAATTAGGTGATTTAAAAAAATTAATAGGCCTACGTGTACTATGCTGCCAATATGTAGAGAGAAAACTATTTTATGTTCTATTCCAATAATTGTGATTTCATAAGATAGACAATATAGACATAGATTTAGTATAGTCCGTAACCTGAGATAATCATTACTTGAGAAGAAAAAACAAGGCACCCTAATTGATCATTTTTAAAACTATGAAATAATGCTTTTTACTTATTTTGTTAAAAATCCAATAATTACATTAAAATAGGAAAACAGTAGGTATATGGAAATCATTTTGAAAAACTATTAGCTATTTTTATTCAAAAGGTGAAATACAAGAAAAATGTATCGAAAGACAGAATAATTACTTTCATTTTTTGTTAAAAGCTGCTCAGTACAGAACTGTGTGTAAATATATGGAGAAAATTGGCGGTGAAATATTATTTGAATTATTTTGTTCTTTTCAAAATGTATGTGCTTGCAGATAGTTCATGCGTATTGAATATTAGAGTAGGAATTATAGGTCTACTTGTGAAGGCTCATAAATATTTTTAATATTACTCCCGGCATGAGATTTTTCGAGCTATACCCAAGTTATATGTAGTAAAAAAAAATTGAAATCGCATGTAAAAATTGCCTTGAGAACTGAAAACTATATTTAGGGTATTAATTCTGACGAGAAAAGTGAATGTAGATTTGATATTATGAAAATAGACTGCTCAAGAAATTAATTTTTTTCTTTTTTTTTTCAAGTAAATATCTGCGGTATCGACATACATACATAATAAGTACAATATTTTCCTTGAAGTTGAAAATTCAATATCAAATAGCATTCCCAAAAATAAGAATCCCCATTTTTTGAATAGATGGTACAAATTATACGATCAATTAATTTCTCATTTGATTTTATGATAAAAATACGAACCTGTTGTTAGAGAAATATTTTTATGCGATTGTTTATTCTCGATTCTATAAAACGAGACCACGGGTGTAGTGGATTGCATAACCAACTTTTGCAGGAAAAAACACTAAAATCGCTGTAACTGCCCTGAAAAATTAAATTTGTGGAAAATCGCTCTATCAGACAAACAAGTGTATGTTTAAAGATATCATCAAAAAATTGTCTCATTTGATCAACAACTGAAGTTGTAGTATCTTAGAAACCTCAAAAGGAGGTCCTGTAATTTCAATTTTTCATGAAATTGAGCAATATTTTGCTACGTATAATATTCTTAAACGTATAGTTATTTGTCCGATAGAGCGATAATCAGCAATTAAAATTTTACTGAGCAGTTATACGGATTTTAGTATTTTTTTCTGTAAAAATTAGTTATGCAACTCATTATACCCGTAGTCCCGTCTTGAGTTCAATTAACAACGACATAAAATACAACTGTGGCATAATCATACGTCTTCTCAACAAATGCGAGAAACACAGCACGACAAAATCATTGAAATATGGCAAATTTAACAGCAACACTTTCGCATACCCTTACCAAATAATATATGTATACCACATATCCGTCATTTCTTCTTTCTACAAAGACCCATTTCACCTTCATTAAACTTCAACATAACTACATCTATGAACTAAGTCAAAGTACGTACATTTCACAAGTGCGAAAATGATACCAACAAGCGTACTAAGCACGAAAATAAGTTGAATTTGCGAATTGAAAAATACCTTCATTTGATATGGTAATAATGCGTAAGAGCGACAATAGAAGGTGCAAACATATAAAAGTAAAGTTCACCAGATTAAAGCTTTGTGAATAATGAGAATGTTCAACGGGAAGTCTACTCTGAATTCATTAATTGTTGTGGTCACCTGTGAAGTTAACAAAGTAGATAGTATGTAAGGCACCTTGTACCTAAAATTTAAGCGTTAAATCGTATTTTAAGCATTTTGCAGAAACGGTTTAAGAGCTGCTTATACTAATTTGGTGTTGGGAACTATCGTATGTCAAAAATAGCGCACCTTTTATAGAATTAAAAAATCATTTCTTGTACTTTCAACTTCAGAGATATTTTCAATTTATTAAATCCTACCGACCTCCTCTGTAATAAAATGAAGAATTCTTTTTACGAATGTACAATCACAAAAGCAATTATAGGTACCATTAAACGAAGCGATTATATCATATTCCCTAAGAAATCTCCGATTTTTCGTGATTTCTACAAAATTACGGTGTGTAAAATCTGAGTGATTTGTGAGAAATGAGTAAAGCAATGCCAATGTAAAACACAAAGTAAAGATAGCATTTCAGTTAAGCTCTTCGATATACCTTTACCATTTATCTTCATTCGATTTTGTACAGAAGATAACTTTCTAAATGTTTGCAAACTGATTGTACCTATTATCCGATTCTCAAAGGTATATCCACTATTTAGTGCAACTGTTCAAGGAAGATTTACCTATCTCGTTTTTCAATAAAATAAGAGAATTTGCATTAGGGATTTTTTATAAATTCGTTGCTCGCCGACGAAATCGTTCATTTGAAGGTATACTACGATATGCAACTCAGTCGAGTTCGAGTTATACTTCAATTCAAATCAGAATTTAGATTACGTAGAAATACTTTCTACAAAAAGTCTCGCTATTTCGGTATACTCACAATGCATAGATGACACGCTGCTCAAGTTCTTTAAATCGTCACCAAAAAAAGCAATAAATATGCATGATGAAATTATTGAAATTAGTTTTCATTTCAAAACCTAAAATGTATTTCATAATTCACATTCAAATTTGCTGTATAAAAAATTCGGCAAATCGTGCAAGAAGATATAACTGCGAGTGGTTGCATTCTGAAGAAAATAGGTAGCAAGGTACACGTGTACATACAATGTATCACCTTTCCAAACGTGATTTTATACCTTAAACAATTAATTGTCGAGATAAGCATACTTACTTGCAAAAAAATCAAAGTACAAACGTTTATTTAGCATAACGTTGTTAAGAAAGTTACTCATAAACATCACAGACTCGCTGAATTAGAGCATTTAGAAGTTTAAATCACACGCTAATTTTTTCGTTGTTAGTCAACTTGCAAAAAACTAATAAAAAGATTGTGATTTTATTTTAAATTTTCATGTGACGGTGTCATTAAAAAAAAAGAACGGAACAAGGAAACGGAAAACCTTCATCAAGTTTTGTATCCTTAATGCATGGGTAATGCAATAACGCGTCCCTTCGTTTAATTAACATGAAAGTAGTCCTAACTACTGTATACTCCCCGAATTTCCCTTTTCGTCACTGAAAAGTTTAACTTATGGCGAGCTTTTCATTAAATTTTACGCGGAAATAATTAAGCGAAGAGAAAAGGGCTTCATTCTTTTGATTTAATTGCTAAAACTCTCGAGTATATTTGGTGTTAAAGGCTGATTTTGCTCACGATAGTCTTTCTTGACATGTGCAAGGTCTGAATAAAGAAGAAAACAAAAGTAAAAAGTAACATACGTGACCTTAAATTGAGATAGGTACTTTTTAACTGAATTTTTTTCTAATAAGGACAACATCGAGGATCCATAATTAACGTTACAGATCAAATTTCTTGTTCACAAACCTAAAAAGTAGATATATGTAAGGACTATAAAATAAGATGCCTAGTTACCTGCTCACATTACACAGGTAAAGTATGTATGTACTTACATTGGGAATTTAATAAATGCACCGACTTGACTCATAAATACTCCCTTGCAAAAAATTACTTCAGTTATTATGAAAAATAAATGAGATAATTTTTTTTTCATACAGAGTCAGTCGGTATTTGTTTATTATTACTTAAAAGAAAAATGGGAAAGTCTTTCGTCACGGAATCGCAACAGAACTCTTGTCTGCTTCACTTGATTGAATGTTCCTTAGAGAATTTATCACCTTACTTTACCTTACTATTTGTGAGCTTGCTATGAGGCTGCGACCCAGTTGAATTATACTGTCGAGAAGATATTAAAAATGAAATTTCTCTCTCATATATTTTAAAAACTGAAAAAATTCTAGAGTTGGGGTAAAATTTAATTATATTATGGCATTGCTAGAATGAACCTTTTCTCATTAATACAAAGTGCCTTTTGAGTGGTTTTAGGAACTGAAATTAACGCTTAGAAACGCGATGATAAACGAAGATATTGTATCTTGACCAATAAACGTTTTTCCCTGGATACCCTCATTTTGATCTCTGTGACTCTGTATCGTGGTATAAAACATTCTAAAGGTACTGAAGGGAATAACAATTCTGCTAGAAGTTCCAAAATTGCAAAATTCGAATTTGATTTTTTTCATCTTTGTTGGGACTAAATTAGGAGTTGTCTGGAATAGTGGATAATCTAATTGAGGAACTAAAAAGTCAGCAGGAATGAAGATTGCAACTATACTAATTCTTTTTCAGAATTTAGTACTCAACTTTTTGTCAAATTCTGGTGAAAAAAAAAAACTAAATGAAGGTGCCTAATAATTTATTTTGTGAATATTGGGAAAATGAATGACGCAACTATCTAAAAATAATTTATAAAGTAGATTAACTGCAAAAAAATTAACAAACGAGAAGTTATACTTCATGGTGAAAAATATTTTCACAGAAATCCAACAGAATTTCTTCATAGATGGAGTTTTTGCTTTGCCAAGATATTTTTGAAATTTTAATGAGTTAACCATTTACGTATTTCAGATAGAAATTGAGAACCAAAAGATGATTAAAACGAGCTGAACTGTGAATAATCATTTTGATGGATAAACACTGAAAAGCTTCGCCAGGTTTGTATTCGGTAATAAGTTTTGATAAGTTTCTTTAAATATTTTTGATTAAGAATGTTGAAGTTTTTTGAAAACAAGAAAGCTGTTAATAATTAACGTACCATTAACGGAAACTTATCAGGGCAAACGTTTAAAAACCGAGTGGTTTCTTTGTTAAGATTTTATAAAAGTATACATCCACACTTTTCTTTCGTGATTGTGTGCAAGAAAAATTTTGTTTAAATTGGTATTTGTATATGTGCGTAAAATGTGCTTGGATAATTGTACACTTTAGGCGTCAGCGCGTTTAATGTATAAAAGGGAAAGGAATCTAGTTCAGAATATGAATATTATGTAGGTACAGGTAGTAGGTCTAAGAATGGTAGCTAGTAGGTACCAGGTATAGGTACCTACTTCGCATTACGACCAAAAGAATTAATTTCATGCTTTGAGGCAACCAAGCATCCCATTAAAGACCTACACATATATATACAATACTAGCCAAACCGGCAGACTTCGTCCTGCCTCTAGAAAATTTGGTAAACTTATTTTGCAAACATAATATCACTGAAATAATCATACTTTTCACGTTTGTCGCTAGTAGTACCTACTTTTACCGCTGGGAACGCAATGAAATACATACGAATTTTATCAGTAATCAGCTGCTCAACATATAGAGCAATACACAACGTACACGTGAACACACATGCACCTCAACTTTGAAGTTTAATTACTCAAAGACTAATTAACTTATGCAATAAGTTGTTGGCCATAAACATTCCACAGTATGAGACCAATGTATGGTGCAAATATTACTGTTATTAGTTCACTGGTTTTTATGTTTTTAAAGGACTAACAGACGCACACTGAAATTATATATATAAGAAAGATTACAATTTCACGATTGATGTTCTATTTTTTGACTTTCAAACCTCATAATACATATCTACTTTAAAATACGGGATAACAAAAAGCATACACTTTCAATTGACATAACTCTATTCTAGCACGCTTCATAGCTTATAATAAATCAAACTACAACGGTAATGTGTATAAAAGCATATTTTGAAAAATTTGAACTACAAATTGAGTAAATGTTCTAGAAACAAGAGAACACAGTTCTTGGACGATTTACATGAAAAGGTGAGGAAAAAAACTGAAAGCTCTGCGGTACGACAATAAACTCATCATCAAAAGGATATGGAATTTTACTTTAATAGGAATTACTTTTCAACGAATTGTATAAAATTCAATGAAACTCTTTATAAATGCACCACTTTTTTCAAATAGCTTTTCAGAACGAATAAAAACCTCAAAGTATATCATACTATGAAGCGTTAAAAATAAAATAAAATCGTCAAGAGAGGGGTAAAGGGAATTTATTGCTCGCCATGTGAACTATAATCGATTCTTACTCATAGCAAATAAATCGATTCAGTCGGCAAGGTACCGACTCGCGCTGATTTTTATACTCAATTTTTTTTTACTAAAATAAAATGTCTTGACTCATCGGCGAAAATGACGTTGTTCCACTAACGGGCATCATAATTTCTTTAAGCAATTAAGCATTAGCGAAGTCCATACAATTTAATGTTTTTAAATGTGATTGAAGACGTGAAAGGGTTTGGTGAAAATCAAATCAACAATTACAGCTGATCAATTGCCTAGCTACTTTAATGGTATGGGAATGTACATCGAGTGATGGTGTCGGAGATCTAGTTTTTATATGTAGATATAAAAAGAAGAAAATAGAAATGTTATATTATAACTTGGCTATTAAAACACAAAATTTTTACATTAAAAAACGTGAAGCTTTCGGCATATTATACGCTATTCTCATCACTAATATTGAGTAATTACATAATATGCTCATAGTAGATATATATACCCCTCCATTCCCATCGCTTTTACCATTATGCTCGTCATGATTTTAGTACGCTAGTAAATTTACAGGAATTGCATATTATCTTAATATCATCAGATGGTAAAATTAATGAAGAGCAATACTTAAACATTTTAAAAACACATTTGAATCAAAATATCGCAAAACTAGGATTACAAAACCACTATATATATTTTACTAGGATAATGATATTGTAAGAGAACGGATGTTGTATAACTGTCCTAAAGTTATTAAAACACCAGCACAGTCGCGAGATTTAAATTCTAATATTTGGGATGAACTTGACTAAAAAATATATCGGAAACCGATTTCGAGTATTTTTCAACTAAAAGAAAAGTTAGGTTACTGAGTGGAACGTCATCGATAAAGAATATCTAAAAAAAAAAGGTTCTGAATATGCCAAATCATCTTGTTGAGGTTCATCGTGCTTGAGATGGACCAACTGTGGTGTTATTTTGTTCATCAATCAAGTACGAATTGATAAACTGAATTATTAAAACAAAGAACAAAAAATAACCCTTTTTCTAGTGTAGTACTTAAACCAAGAACAGTGTTACCAATACAAACATTAAAAGTTAGCAAGGTAAATGTAACCAAACAATATACAGATATTAGTTTTACTTCTTTGCTATTTTTACGTTTTTACTCAATTTCTGATCTTTTTTAGCTGTTGATTACAAAGGCGTACGAATATTTACGGAATGTGCTTATTTAATGGATGTTATAATCTTATGTTTTTTTCTGTTATATTCTCGAATGTTAAGCTAAAATTAATACAATAAAATTGTTTCCAGATTTTAAATGTTTTTTTAGTAGTCAGAAACTCTATAACACAGCAGCATGTGCTAAAACGCAAGGCGTACGAATATTTTTGTGATAGACTGTAGGCTAGGTACAATTTATGTTTACAGTCATAATATTTTCAACTGAAGAAGAGCTATTCGATAAACATAACATGTTCTCAAACTTTGCGACATTACTTTTATCATTTATCGATCAAAAATCAATCATATTGAGATACATCACGATTGAACAATAAACAAGTCAACTTTATACGGATTTACAAAGTAACAGGAAACATTAAAATTCAAAAGCCAGCTCATTAGGTAAATCGAGTGAAAACTACATAAGTTTACTGATTGTAGTTCAACAGTGGAACAAATAAAACTTATAACAGTAGATCTGCGGAAACGAAAAAGTTTTCTTGTATTTTAAACCTACTACAGAAATTCACAAATTCCTTCAAAAATATGTACCTAGTAGGTATTCTTCATAAAATTTATTTTATACTTACTTATTGTTGGCAAAACGCGATCTTTGCTCAATACTTAAGCATTACAAATTATATAGATTTAATCCTATTCGAAGTATGGTCAATTGGACTTAATTGATTAGTTTAAGTTCATTTTTAAATCAAACAATCATAAGGCAAATCAGCAGTAAAGGTTTAAATCGAGCTTTAAAAAAGTAAATTTCGACTGAAAAAAAAAAGGATGTTAGACTTGTCACAAAAATGATACTTTCAATTTTGTCATTTTTTGGATTTGTTGGTGTAACAGAGAAGAAAATAAAAATAAAAAATTTCAAATATCCGTCTAAATGTTCTTCACGCTTTTTCATTTAATTTGCATAAGAACAAAGTTATTCCTATTAATCACTGTCAAAAGTTAAACATGCATCTAACGTTCGATTTGCTCGCTACCATAAAAAGCTGATTAATTATTTTGTCATTTCTAATATACACATGGAGATTCCTACGCTAAGTGAAATATGTAAATATCGAAGCAATTTACGCTCGGAAGCTGTTATTTTTGCAAGAACCAATGACAGCGTAGAAACAATAAAAAATTACTGCCCTCGTTTGGAAATTCCACCCTAAATCAAATACACACTATGATACTTATAAAAACAAATGTTCAATTATGCAACAATGTGAAAGTATTTTCAGCATAAATAATTGCGCGGTTCAATTCAACTAACCGCGATGGCATTCAATAATCCTTTTTATCGTAAATTTTCACCATATTTTACAAGCTTCGCATAATAAATTGTACACATACGCGTGCAAATGGTATATATTTTTTCAAATTTTTCCAAGTCTAGACTACGTACTTACAAATTTAATAAATACAACACATATTCAACTAAATAGTTATAGGTAAGTACCCAAACCAATAAAATGAAAAACGTATCGATACGTTAAAATTTTTCAATCACTTTCTTTTCTTCGGCAACGATAGAAAAAAAAGGGAGTCGTTATGTAAAACAAACGATACCATTGAACTGCTTTCAAGAGTCAGCATATTGAATAAAATAGAAAAGTAAACGCAAATATTATAATCGAATAAGTATTTTTTCAAAAAAATATTTCATCTTTCAACAACTTATTGTCCCTTGACTGAAAATGACATCGATTATCTGCAATATGCCGATGACATTAATAGATTAAATAAAAATATATTCTTTTCTAAAGAAATGTCAAAAATGATGTACTCGGACCTACTATAAAAGTAATTATCATCACAAAAGATGCCACGGGAGCACTATTTACTTCGACGAATAAATATAAAGTATTTTGGGAAAAGGTTTTTAAGAAAATGTCTCAATCTTTCGCTTTCAACTATATTCTTCGACCTTTTTTTCATTTCTCATTGCGTTACAAAACGACGTTCACTCACTACTTTTTTTTACTCTCAAAGATATGGTAATTCATTTTTGAAAATGCGAGAAGAAATTTACAATCTTGCAGATAAAAAATGTTTCATTATTTCAGCATTTTCACTTTCACAGAAAATATAATAAATAATGAAACTAATTTCATTATTTCAGGTCGACCCGTTACACCACGCATCATATAAAGCAGGTATAGGTAGAATTTTCACGCCATCATAAAATTTTACGCGTATAATAGTAGTAACAGGGATTATGATATGGCAGTTCTAAGTGACAATATTGCTCGTTTTTTTTCGTGAACTTGATTTTAGGATTTCTATCTCCCAAGTTCAAATCGAGATATACGAATGGTTTTACCACTCTAGAAAATATTATATTCGCTCGTTGGTAAGATATACTTACTTGTAACTTATTTCATCAAGAAACAGATTTTTCATGATGTAATCAACTTGAATGAAACTTATGCAAACGCAATAGACAAATTCCTTTCATTTTAATAACATCTGCCATTCGCATCGCTAATTCTCATCATATTCAACTTTGGTTCGAAGGAAAATTATATGACCACAAAATTTAATGGATGAAGGAATAAAATCAATATTTCATAACACAAGCTTTTAGTCTTTCAGTCTTTTAGTCATCGTCCGAAGTTTGTAATAAACCAATAATCCTTATATTCTAGAAGGAATAGAATAATTGAATCTTGTTTTTTACGAGTACTCATTTGATATCAAGAAAGTTTGAAGTGATTATGTTTTCAAAATTGAGTTTCAACATTTCATGCCATTTAGTATCAAATTACAAAACATTTCAAAACTTATTATCATCAAAGGTTCTAAAAACTACGATACCTACTCTAATGAAAATACGTACTTTCCAATCATTGCTGAAAAATTGAAAACAATCACGTCGAATTTATAAGTATCTCGTTAGACAGCTTCGGACAGCTCTCAACTGACCATACCGCTAAAAATTGCCCAAAAAAATCTACACAACTGTAGGTAGTTGTTAAGGTTTCAAATATACTTTTTTTTGATTTTTCACCACGACCCCCTCTAAATTAAAATTTTGAAACATTTATGCTTAAGTAGTAATAAGTAATACGCGAGAAAAACGTCCATTAAAGTAATGCAATTATTAATAGTCGGACTTGACGTTTACAGAATAAGTTTTGGACTAAAACGTAACGGATAACAAAAACAGAAAACGTACATTTGTTCTTCTATAAGCTCGCCAAACTTTATAATCATAAAAATAAGCGAAAAATGAGAAAAGGAAGATCCGCTTCCTGAATTAAATTTTGTGCTATTTTTTTTGTAAAAACTTTGATCATTAAGGATAAGAACCTAATTTTTTCAGTAGGTAAAGATGCCTACCTAAAATAAGCTTAGATCGTTAATAGACGAAGTTTCGTGGTAGATTTTCAACTACCTAAATTTTGAAAATGAGGATTTCAACAATTAACACGTGACGACATGTCAGAAAATAGGGAAAACCCAAACATACAAATGTAACATCTATGCGAAGGTATCTGCATAATGTACTAGGTGATAACAACCTTGTCATCATCTCCAAATATATTGTTGTTAGTTACAATCATATGATTGGGACCATCGAGAAAAAAGGACCATGGCGATGTTTTGCCCAGAACATAGGTTTCTTCAAAAGGCCAGAGAAATCAGGTCTGTTAGGGCAATAAGAAAAAATTGCACTTATTCATAGCTAATCTGTACGCTTCCTTTTAGTTCTTAGATTAATACTTTTGAAATTCAGAGTTATTGGCAACGTTGCAAAAATGAACGATTGCACGAATTTCAATAAAAACTAACTATCCGATACAATTAGGTAATGAAATGTGTATTAAAGAGAACACCAACGAGAAAAGAGCTAATTGGATTTTTCCATTGAACAGATTTAAAGACGGGTGTGAAGTAATTAATCACATTAGTAGCGTAGTTAGAATAAAATTAGCATACATCGAAGTTGAACGAAATTACGAAATAAACAAACGGACTGAATAAGTCTTGATTATTTATTCAGATGCTGCGTACGGAAAAGGGAATTTCTTGAGATGAATTGAATTCGGAACTCGAGCGTAAATTTTCTATCGCATTGAGTTATAAATCAAACACCTATAGCATAGGTATATGTTTCAGAATCTGTTTTTATATTACCTGTACTGCTATATAAGTTCTGAGGATCGTATATTTTTTTGGGCTGCTCCTAGCTTTATAAAATCATGAGTTTCGTATAGAAAGGTGTAAAAAAATTCGTCAAGAAAACTATGACACGAGTTTTATTCTGCATGTAAACATATAATTGACAATATTCAGATACGGTGTATTTCACAATACTGATTGCAAAGAGTTTTATTTACTTGTGTGAAGTTTACACAGTGGTTGTACTCTAGCACCTCACTACACAAATTCAATTAGTGATTCAATTTAATAATCTCTAAAAATTGGAGATCCAATTTTTTCTTGAAATGCAATTCATAACCACTTTCTTTAATCTCGCTTTCCCAAATAAGAAATAATGCAACAGCAAACGCTTACAGGTTAAATATAAATCTCCATATCTACGTAAGCAGATAAAGTAACTTGTTATAGGACAAATTTTTATTCACTTGTATTCACAACCACGTGAACGATAACCGTAATGCAGTACATATAAAATTTGAATCCCCAAAAAATTCATGAATTATTTATACTCGTAATATCGAATTGATCAACCACTGAAGAACTTGCATTAGGAGGTACCAATACTCATGTAAATATTTCGGTTCCACAAGTAGCAAATACAAATAAAACGATAGCTTACCTGAATTTGGTGATGATTCAAATGAACGGATAAAATAATCTACTAATCGCGGACACAATTATTAAAATTAACACATTCGACAGAATCAACAATTGAGAGAAAAATTGTTTCCTATGATAATAATTCACCAACATGTTCTACCACATAAATTCAGCTAATGTGAAATATACGCATTAGAACTCATGGAAATCTGGAACGCGAGTTATCAAAAATCCAAAGATTACTTGGTCAACAGCGAAGCACAACGAGAAAAAATTCACGTGTTCGAATTATCAAAATAAAACGATAACTTCTCTACGACAACGAACAATCACACCACTGCAGGCAATCGAACACTACTGAGAAACTCGTGATTTCCACCAAAAAAAAGGGAACGTGTAGTTCGAAAATTATACGCCATCTAAGGGTGAAAAACGTAAAGAATTGATTGTAGGTAAGCAATAGCTAGCTAGGTAGTAGGTAGTAGGTACTAGGTGAAATTGAAGGCGAAAAATAACAAAATCGAAAATCTGAAGCTTAAAATTAGCAACCAAGACCGCCATGCGAACCTTTATGCCAGGTTACGCATGAAACAGAGAACATAGGAGAGGTCGAAAGCTACAGAAACATCTTTTAATTTTTTTTCTCATCTTTGCAAGTTACTAAAAAGTAAAAATTAATTTAAAAAAAATTGTAATTCCGTACGCGTTTTCTATTTTTTGGAGTCGAACCGTAGGGTGTCACTTCAATAAAGTAATAATACGCATCAGTTGTTCAAATAAATAATTTTAATCAATTTGTTCAAAATTTTTGATCTTTTTTATCAAGAAGAAACTATATTTGATTGATATTGGCGGTAGCACACTTACTCCATCTACTACCTATCAATTAAAGCCATAAGGTATGCATAATGCATAACATTTCCAGACCTTGTAGTAGAGTATTTTTTTTAGTTAATAAAAATTTAAAGTACAGACGTACCTATAAAATTGTTGAAATTATGCTCTTACTGCATACTGCTACATGAAGGAATGATTCCTGTTTCGCAAGTTTGCAATAATAAAATAAGTATCCGGTATAAATATGCATGAAAAAATATTAGAACATAATTTAGAGTTTTATTATGGAGAATTGTAGAAATGCTTGTTTTTATGTTCTATGAAAACTTTCGTGATGATTGATTAAACAAATCATCATGGTAAATACTCAAACGGAAATGAATAAGAACAGGATGGGTAAATATTGTTTGTCGACGACTTGAGGTAGTAATGTTTCAAAGCGTAAGAGTAGAACAGTTAAATTCCGTTTAAATTTTTAAGTGATACGTTGGAAAGGTACGACAATAATATTTGTGAAGTAAGGAACTGGTGCATCGTTATTGTTTCATACGTATGACACAGCAGGTACCAGGTACCTAACTAAGGAAATCCGATGTCTGAACAAAATTTACCCTAACAAGGTGAAGGAAAACAATAGGAAAATGAGAAAATCGGAAGATTAAAACTGCAAGTCTGTGATAAAGCTACTGGTTTATATCTGCTTCTCCTCCTGTTAAGATACAATGAATAATTCTAAGGACGAATAAATTACCCAACTCCACGGCGTGAGGTGGTTTGTAATGATTATTAGAACTTTCTATAAGAGACGTACCTATTTTAAATTCTAGTGTTTATTCGAACGAATTATTCTTTCATTTCTTATAAAAAATCTAAGGAACTGTGTGTAGTCATAAATTAGAAGAAATAAATCAGTTTGCAGAAAATTTTTAATCAAGTAGGTATCGTCTAAGACAGAATAAAAAAAGTTGGGTATTTTTTTTGTTTATCAATGGATATTATCAAAAATAGGAGCAATTTATGACAAAACGTTTTTAAGTTGAAAATATCATCTTTATCATTATCTTTGCATATAAGTATAAGTAAAGCATAACTTTGATGTATAGCATAAATATCTAATATAATAATTAACTGCCTAATAATTTTTTAAAGATTGTTAAGTTATTGGTTGAAGTCGGCTCCATTTTCTCCAATTCGTAGGAAGTGAGCTGGGCACAGGGGGCACAGGTACACAACATAAGTATTGTTATACGCATCAGATAGATCCAATTTGAGGGAAGAATGGGGCATAAAAAAATTTTATCAAGTGAAAAATCATCCAAGTTGTGTTTTTCTTATTTTACTGGAAAAAGCCACTAGAGGCGATTTTTTTTTCTTGCGAACTTTTTATTCATTTTTGTTCTATTACAACCTTATTCACTTAAAATTTAGGATTCTGAATTGTGTAGGAAACTTTTATTTTTATGGTAGTTCGCGTAATGCAATATTGTAAAAGAAAACATCAAAATTAAATTAAGGTATGTTAGATACGCCGGAATGAATGTGAAGTGTTCATCGTACTGTAATTCCAATTTTAGAATTCAAATGTTTTTTTTTCTCTCATCTTTCATACAGAAAACAGTTGTTTGTTGTTTGTCAATAGATGATGAAATTTTAGGGCATAAAATTGTGTTTGGTAATATGTAAATATACATATAAATGTAGTGTAGGTGTAGGTAGTAGGTAGGTAGGTAGGTAGGTAGGTAGTAAGTAGTAAGTACCTCCGTCTAATGATACATATGCTACAATAAAAGTGTAAAAATTCACTGAATTCTTGAAATCTAACGAATTAATTATCTATAAAAGTTAACTTCTGCTCGTAAAAGAGTATCAAATTTTTAGTTTTTAGATAAGAATAATTTCACTTCAAATATGATCAAGTTGGTTATGTTGGTCAAGTTTTGCATGAGATAATCATCTAAACTAGCTGATTTCGTGGTTCGTACAAATGTGATAGGGAAATTAAACCAGACTGTTCAATTCAAAAGACTGAGAAACGATACCCACCTACCAAATATTAACATTAAAGGCCCTTTGCAACGATTATGGGGAAAGCTTTGATGCGGATTTTTTGTTTAAAATTCTTTCTATTGGTTTGAAATTCCGACATTATCAGTTTTACCATCTATGGTTACGTTTAAAAAGGTCAGTTTAAGCGGTCAAACGCTCAAACCACACAACAAACGGATTACTTACCAATTTACCCTCTAGCTCATATAAAATTGCATTACATAGGATTAACGCTTTTTCAACCAGGATCCTAAAGACAGCGTTGCAATTACATTACCATGATGTGTGATTCTACAACATTAATTGAAACCCAAGTATATGAAATCTGAATCATTACTTTTTGATTTTGTTATACAACTTGTTGCAACGGGTACCTACTACCTAGTACCTACTACTTAGATAATTAGGTGGTAATTAGGTGTAGGTACAGGCTCTAGGAAGGGGTAGATCTAAATAGAACCTGATATAAGTTGAAGGTGCGTAAGTGTGATTGAGAGAAGTAAATTTATGATACCTACATGTCATATTTTTCAACATACATTAAAAAAAAATTAAATAATAAGAACTAAGTTGAGGTAGGAGGTACCAATATTAAAAAGCAAATGGATTTATGCAAAATGAAATTACGTCTGTATCAAAATGTAATGCGTCGATGAAATAAGTAATATTCCAATTTCATTTTTACGTTATCTGCACAAAAATCAGTGCTGCTGTTCGTTATTCTAAGTAGCGAAAAATTTAATATGCATTTCTGCCTTCTCTCCAAATCACAAAAAGTATCGCTTCATTTCTGTTAGTTTAAAGGATTCTCACTTCACTCCCATTTTGAACTAATACAAAATTAGACAAGTGATAAAGGAATTCCAATTTAACCTCAGTCAAGAGAAAACCTATCAACGAGAAAATTCTAAGATTGCATCGATTTTCAATCGTACAAACGAATACAATAGCTGACATCTCCAAAGCAGGCAGTTTTTAGCAAGAAAAATTGCTTATGTATTGGTTTTGGTAGTTTTGCCTTTTGCGATCGCAGTTTGTGAATTCTTCTTCTTACAAATATCTGGTTCGGTCGATGTTGTGATACCGTCGTACATTCCACGTTCTCCCAAAATTTAATTTGATGTTTGTTTAAGATATTTCTAATTTCCAATCAAATTACTTGATAAACAACTTTTTAACATTCTCAACTCCAAGTTCAAACCACGAAGTATTATGAATAGGTTGGCAATTAAATAGGTAGGTACCTATACAACTCTTCCATTGTTATCTGATTCAAATCAAAGGTCAGTTTTAAAGTATGTTGACTTGTGTCAAGTATCGGAATGCGAGTGACTTTCAATAACTCCTATTATAAAAAGCAACGTCTAAATAAATAGCATTAAAATTTTTCAGGAGAGATAAGTTTAGGTATTTTTTCACATGAAAACGCTTATCGAACTCAGTGGGTTTTTACCTTAGTTACCTTGAAAAAGATTTTCAAAAATACCGTTGGTTCAAAGTTCCTTTGTAACTATAAGGGTAGCTTTAAAGAACGAAAATTTTGGACATGCTGAAATAGCATAAAGGTTGAGTAGGTAGTACGTGACATGAAGTTATAAGCTAAATTCAAACCAACTCGCTAGTCCGTACTAAGGTCAAACATCCACAAACGTGCAACATGGAGCAGAAAGATTTTACGTGTCAATATTTATGTAGCCATCTAATCCCTAATCTATAGGAAGGTGATTTGAAATTACAGATTTGATTTAATGCAAGAACATTGACGGTGGACCTTTCCATACACGGCACACGTTAGTTGTCATGTTCCATAACGCATACAAGTACATACAAGCAACAGAGCAACGGAAGGAACATAAGAAAATGACAGAATAGTTTACTAAGAAAAGCGTTCACCGGGTGACAGAAAGCGGTCACAATGACCAAAAACGATCAGCCGTAACTTGAACACTTTTATCACTGAATACCTAATTTGTGAAAGGAAAACCAACATCTTGGAACGCATGTAATTTGAAAAACAAAATACTCTCTCTAATATAACAACAATAAGAGGAAAGTAAAATTTGAAATAACTACGTCTCAGTAACAATACGTTATCAAATATAGTTTACATTATAAAATAACAAGCATAAAAATATTGACTAACACATTTAAATCACAATATTACCAGTTGAAACAGGTATCTTAGGATGTTCATAAATTACGTTTAGCAAAAAATATGCCCGAAGAAATTCATCACAATAATTGTATGCAATACAAAATGAACGAGAGCATATTGTATTATGTATATGCACAACTTGTAACAGATGAATAAACGTGACGTTTCGAATCATCAGGTCACTTGAAAGTCTTTCAATAAATTGGCGACATCTAATTATTATCTATCACGACTTTATCATATAAAAACTAAAAAATTTATAATTAACACCTCAATAATAGTAAAGCTGAAAACGGCTTCGTTACTACATGGTATGTACTAACAAACGAAAGTTTATATATTTTTTATCAAAAAATAGAATCCATACGTGTGAAGATGAAAAATGAGCTAAATAGAGTTAGCGATTCTTATATAATTTCGAATCGAGTACATGAAATATAATGTATAACAAATTCCTAAGTACATGCATAAGTATATCAATGGATTCATTTGTCTCTTTTTTTGCCATAATTAAATTCACATAAGAGATAATAAATACCTAACATAAAATAACTATGTATTTCAAAGATAAATGATGCATTATCATCATGAAGAAACGAAGTATTAAGTGTAACTATAATTCACTATTTGTTCATCTTATTTCATCAATTAACTCTTAATTACATCAGTATTTGAAGTGAAAAAAGAAACAAAAAAACCATCATATTTCTGGGAAATTTAAAAATTGCCGGTATACGTTAGAATTTTCAAGAATTAAGACATCTGGGTTATACAACGTATAGCAGAACACAACATATGCTTTTAACGTAAAGTGTTTCTTCCACCATTTTGATATTTTACAAAGTATATTTATAAATATTTTGTATCCAGTTTGTAAAAGAAAATATCTCAACTAAATCGTAAGAAAATTAATTCTAAGAAGCCAAAGGAACTACATAAAACGTTAACAAGCATTTTCAGTTGAATAATTAAAGAAGAGTCTAATAACGAATTAATTTTGAGGATCAAAGGTTAAAGGTGTTAGAAGCTGAATATCGAACCAACCTTATACAGAATGGGTGTATAATATGAACGTTTTAAACACTTCTACTTTTTTCAATTATTTTAAATTTCATCTAAGTGTCGTAAATTTAGGAAACAATTCTACGACGATCATACATAGTTCACATTACAATTGATAAAAACCTGACTAAAAACCGCTTTATTTCAGATTTTCAAATATTCATTAAAGACCCCCATCGTATGCATAATCTGCCTTATTATGCATCATTAGACGGTTATCTACAAAATAGAAACTATCTGAACGGGTTTCAAACGGATTATCAATCATTTCTTGCACTAAAACAAATGACAGATATTATTACTACAAGTATAATCGAACGAAATGAGAAAAAGATTCAACATTTGGATTCAACGTACTTAGTTCCTCTGAGAGAGTAGGAAATTCATAGATATGTTCACATGTATTTTTACTGTTGGGAATACAGTATCCAAATTCAAAATCAAACGTTTTTAAAAGTTTATCGCGAAAAAAGTGTCTTTCAATCATGCGAAAATTCTTCACGGGTTTATCACCAACAGTAAATTCGACACTAAAATTCATGAATCAGTTTCCGTTGAAATAAGAATAAGTATATAACGAGAAATTAACTTACGTGGCTCCCACCAACTTAAGTTTCAAAAACTGAGGAGTGAATTGATAACGAACAAATCGACCAGCGTTCGGATCAGCATCATTATGACCTCTTTCTTCGATGTAACCACTTTCAGCTACAAATTAATTCAAAACTTCTTCGAATTATCATATCAGAATTTTCAAGCTTCTGCTTTTCAAATTTACTAATTTACGCACCTAAGGAAAACGTTGGTTTGGCGATTTCAAAGAGAATAATACCAGTTTCAAGATCTCTAATTTTGAAACGAACGAAGTCGATGTCGTAGATGTTCATGTTTGGAGAGCATAGATAATCTATTCAAATAAATAATCTGTCAGCATCGAAATATTCAACATAGCAACTGGAGCCAAAGTAATTTTAACACGAGAAAAATATTTACTTTCGGTTATTTTACACAATTTAAGAACATCATCTGGAGTGACGCAATTCTTCTGGAGAAGTGTTCCTTCAGACATTTGACCTATAAACCAAAAAACATAAAAATCTTCAGTCAAAAGATAAAAATGTATCATCTGCAAAAACTAATTATAAAAAATACCTGCTTCACCGGTACTTTCATGTTTGAAATTACTCAACAGAGAAGTTTTTGAGTTTGTTACTATATTCATGTTAGATAAGATTCACTTTTGATAGATGTATATTCTAGGAACTGAGTAAAGTGAACCGATGTAAAATTTTCAGAAGCATAATTCTACCAACTTATTATATTTAAACGAAATCAGGCTGAACGTCTGCTTTTCAAAGAGCAAGTGGTGAATATCAATAACCTGAAACATATTACTTTTATTCAACCATGTCATCAATCAATAGAATCTAATAAAATAACACATAATCCGGTCAAGTTCCGACATGTTACATTAACTGGAACGCATGTACAATGAGCTGTTCATCAAAATAATCAACAATACCTCATTTCCATTGGATCAATGATCAATATTTGATCGAGAAAACACTTCACACCATGTCACATAACCACAAACACACGCTGCGCTACAACACACCCAACAATACACCTTCAAGTTCAATCAGTTTTGAACGGGAACTAACTGTAACTGAACTGCGAATGCATACGATAATCCACCACCCACACCCACCCAACGACACCCATCTTCGTAACCCACTCTACTATTTCAGGTACTGGCCACACTGACACTAGGGAATCGATAATTTGAACAATTCGAAATATCGTTTACCGACATCGAGCGAAACTAATCGATTTTAAAAGATAACAGCGCCAAAAATTTGACGCGCGAAATTTAAATTCCAGTTTGGCAAGAGTAAAGAAGGCAATAACATCACGAATTCCATATTCCATTTTATTAATCACTCATCTGGAATTATCAGACCACAATCTTTTGCTTTTCAAAAATGAAAATCTATGAACGGATGAACGTATTATAGGCTAGAATAACATAAAACACTTGGACGAAAACAAAACGAATTAAGTTTTATTATTATTTAGCAACGACAAAAAAGAATTGATGAAAGTTTAGAGTTCAATTAAATATTAATTCACAGCTCATTTCGTTGATTTTTTATTGCTAGATTCTCATCATTCGTTTGAATGGATAATTCTTTTGAAATTAATAACGCCACATTTCTTGCACCTATTACGCTCATCTCCATGGCACTAGCAGCCCATTCTATGGCGTTGATATAATATAATTTCGGATTCAAAATGAATTCTCCCTTTACTCCCAAAACGTTGTACTGTGGATAAGCTAACCAATCGACTACGGCACACTGGCTGCGCTGATAAAATAATTCATCCAATTCACGGTCTGTAAGAGGTCGCCGACTAAAAACTTTCCACACATTACTGCCATCCAAACTTGAAGCATTTACAGGACTAATTTTTCCAACTGAATTTATCACTTTATCAACATCATTATTAATTATTAAGTCTGGCACTTTTTCCTTTTCAATTCCAAAGTAAGTTCCGTTTAAATGACCGGTCAATATGGTGGAAACGGTTCGATGATATTTTCCGTTCACTTGAATCGGATGTGGAAAATCGATGAATTGTATAGGATTTATGCAGTCATCTGTGATTGGATGAGCTAATACAACAATTTCATAAATATTGGACAATTTGCTTCCACTTTTACGATTGACAGAATCGACCATGTATGTTTTACTTTTAGAATCGTACTTAATTTTAGTTACTTTATTATTTATAAAATTGATAGAACTGTTTTCGATTAATAGTTCTGGAATTTGTTTATTTCCCCCTTCCGTTGACCACAATTTACCTGTCATTCCTGCAACGGAAACAGATCCTGAAACATGACAAATTGAATTCGTAAATAATTTAAGCTCCAAATCAAACGACATTTCGACGTTGTACACAAATGAAAATATGAATGTAACAATTACCAACGAATAAAGGAACATTGGTAGATTGTCCGTAGTTTACTCTCAATGATCCTCTCACCAGATCATCTATCGTTACTTTATTTATTTCAGCAATATTGGTAAATCCATCTTCAGCATCGATATTCAAATATTTTAAGAACTTTGGACTGGCAGAAGCTAACAAGTCTTCAACTGATTCAAATGCTTCTCCTCGGTCTTGCATTTCATAAATTCTGTATTTTTCATTATAATCGTTACATAGGTACCAATGATATTTTATGCAGAGGAAAATAGATAATGAACACTTTACTTGTCGAAATCATTGAGCATATTTTCGATGAATGAATCCAATTTGAACAAAGAATAACCATAACGTAATAACATCTTAGCTAAAGTTATAAATTTCCAGTCACTTGAAATGAATTCGACACCGTTTTGATCGTAAATTCCGACAGAGTATTCAGAGCGATCTTTTGTTTTCTTAAGTTCTGGAACAATAAATAATAAGTGAACATTAAAAACAGCAAATGAAAATACTTCAATTCATATAATCGAGATGCTTACTGAACTTATCACGAAATCCATTCATGTACTTATTTCTACTATGAATAACACATCCACCCACTTCATAGGTGGATCCCTTATATTCTCTAGTTGCTACCCGTCCTCCAATCTGATCCGCTTCATAAACGTCAATTTCAATTTTATTACGCATTAATTCACGAAGAAAGTAAGCGCATGATGATCCTCCAATTCCTGAACCTATGATAGCTGAAAAATTTCAATATTTTGCATTATTTTTTATTATTAATAAATCAAAATTAAATGATACATAGATGATGCCCTTGAAAGAGCAATTCTAATTGAATGACGAGATTTGTCAATTTTCCCAGTAAAATTAGATAGTAGATTAAATGTGATTAGGTATAGGTAGTTGAATATCGTTAGCAGCTAGTTAGTTATTATCATCAATCCTTGCTACATGCATTATCCAGATACAAAGTACCAAGCACATAATTAAATAACATCACGGTGACAATTAAAAATGCGACAATCGGCATTAGACAAGGACATAAAAATATGAAATTAAAAAATAGTTATATCATGAAAATGGTATCAGTCATATAACATGACCGCATCTTTATTAATGCAGCAAGTGAACTGCAAATTTTGATCACAATTCCAATTTAGACTTGTTCTACAATTTGGCAATTTTAAGAAAAACATAACATTGAAAATTTGAAAACACATTATGCAGACAACTTGTTTGATGATTTCAAGGACAACCAACAAACCAACTCACCCGTAAAGCATTACATTTACCGCCATTTGAAAGCCGGTTATAATTTCGGCATTCCTGACGTCATTTAATTATAATAATGAGTTTTTCAATATTTTTATTTACTAGGAAGTATTCGAGCGAAGTAGAGAATTTCTCAAACGAACAAAAAATAGTGAAGTATCATATAAAGCAACGCTCACATCAAGAGTACCAGATATTTAAGTGAAATTGAGACATCTTTAGCCTCATCGTTTTCTAGAAGAATGTAAGTATTATTTTATCTAGTCAATTTTAATTAAGTGTAAAATTACATGCTTTTTTTAGCCGCTAACGCAGCTACATTTCTACAATAATTTTATCGTATATTCATAGAAATTTTGTCGTTATTAAATTAAAATTAATATCTTACCAATTTTCGGCGCTTCATAACTTTTTGCTCTCAATACAAACAGTACAAAAGTACAACATAAAAAAGCAGCTTTCATTTTAGTGAACGATTATAAAGTGCTGTTAAACTACTGCGTTTCACAAATTACGCTTCCAAAATTTAACACCCAACAGGTGGTGATTAAACCGATGATTAACGAAATACATTTGTAGTTAAAAACAATTTTCAAGACTGTAACGACATATTGGGATTACATTTGTTTTGAATATATGAGAATTCCATCATGAAAAACGAATTATACACAAATAAAATTTCATTAATAAATAATTGTGTTTGCACTTCATCAAAACTGAATCAAAAGTTGTAATGTTTCACTGATCAATATTGCCTTCGATGATCACTTTTTGTTCTAACAATTTATAGCTTACTTACTAGTACCTCCGCGATACATTGTAACTGCAAGTACACTACACTAGTAGTCTAGTACACCGCAATTGTAAAAGAATTAACGAAATTAAATTAAGCATACAAATTGAAGACAACCGACAAAGACAAGACCAAGTGATGAAGTTATCACTTGTTAGAATGTAAATATAAATAAACGAAGGAACTTCTTATCAGTGGACTCGTGGTGAATCCGCAGCAGCGCTGTAGGCGTGCGCTTTCAAGTTTTAACTTTCAAACGAATACACAATGTATTTAATTTATTTAATGTAAGCATAAGACACGATGGAAGCGGAATGAATACCATTGTGAATACATAATTATGAGCAGTCATCTTGCAAAAAAAAGTGCAATACACTGATGAAGATGAACATAATTCTGCAGAGCCATCGAAAGGCGGGGTAGGAAGGTACATATATTGCTCAGGTTCTGGCTTTTTTTGAAAAAGCTCCAGAAGAAGAATTTAAAATTATTTAATAATGTGCAATCTTTTTCGGATGATTGAAATCAAACACAAATTGAGGAAGGAGCTCAAAATATTTGTCCCGAGCCCAATAGTTAGTTAGTAGGTACTTAGTAGTTACTGTAGAGTGTAGACGCAGAAAGTTTGAACTTTGAAGTATTCAAACCACCACATAATACATAATCGTATAAGTTATTTTTTTTTTCAGAATGTTTGATATTAACGAGGAATTTAAAAAGAATGTTGAATTGAAAAAAGAATACATAGAACAAATTCAACAATGGGTTGAAAAACAACCGCACCTACCGGAGATTTCTGGTATGACCACAAAACAACTTAGAAATTATTCCTCTAATTGATACAATAATCGATTAATTAATTACCTGTTACTGTAAATCATTAATTACTGCCACCTGTTTAGGTCCTATCACAATTTAATATTTATCAAAATTTCATTTGTGTAATTCCATTAGATGAACAGGTTGTGATGTTTTTGCATAGCTGTTATTATCGCTTAGAAGCAACAAAAACAACTATAGAAAACTTTTTCACCATTCGTACACATGCTCCTGAAATTTTCTCAAAACGCGATCCAAATGGAAGTGACATTCAAGAAGCGTTAAAAACAATGTAAATTTCTTATCGTGTTTATGTGTACCTATTACCTAAACCTAACAGTACTTAATTACATATGTAACAGTACATATTATAGCCTACACATACATAAAATTTGAAAATTAAATAGGTGCCTTACCTATACTTAATTGGATACGTTCCATTGACATCGAATTTAGTATTTTTTTTCTTCCCGCAGGTATTTGACAAAATTACCGGGAAAAACACCTGAGGGATATGATGTGTTTTACTCAAAATTAAAACGAATCGAACCAGAATTCTATGTAATGGCTGATATTATCAAAACTTACAATATGCAAGCGGATATTTGGAACGCTAAAAATGGAACTTCCGTAGGACATATTATAGCCTTAGATATGGATGGAGTATCGCTAGGACATGTTGGTCGAATAAATATGAATGTTATGAAAAAAAATTTGTCGTATTTACAGGTATGTTAAGTACTTCCTACTTACTAGATGATTTATTGGTAAATAAATTAGCGTAATTTCAAATTTTGACGAAGTATTTAACAAAGTTGAAAAAATTGCTTTTCCCAGGACGCTGTGCCCGTTCGTTTGAAAGGAATACACATGTTAAATGTTGTTCCTTTTATAGACATGGTTATGAATATGTTGAGACCGTTTATGAAACCTGAATTACAAGCTTTGGTTCGTATACCTACTTGAAAAAAGTTTTCTATGTAATTTTACAAGTTTGATTAATGTTATATTGCTCATTCAACTGTTCCATGCAGTTCCAATTTCACCAGTCTAATTCTACAGACGTTTTTAAACATATTCCAAAGAATATGATTCCCAAGGAATGCGGTGGTGATGGTGAAAGCTTATTACTTTTACAAGGTGAGTCAAAAATTGATCTTTTAGTACTACTTACCCATAAAGTTTTACTACACTGATTTATCTACTTGATTATAAAAATCATTTGTGCACTAGTTGAAACTAAAAAGTTGTTGGAAGAAAACGTCGAATGGTTCAAGAAAGAGGAATTACAAAGAGTAAATGAAAGCAAACGGCAAGGGAAACCAAAAAATACAAACGATTTATTCGGGATAAGCGGGTCATTCAAAAAGTTGACTGTAGATTAAGCCCGCTCTAGCCTACTCAACAAATAAAATTTTAAGGTTGTAGCTTATTTCAACGAAATACGTTGTGTAGGAATAATCCTGCCATTTAAAAAAATGCGTTTTACGTATTAACTAGTAGCTACAGTAGTAAATAGCTAGGTACATAACTAATTACATATCTACCTATAATATTATCTTACTTACCAGTAATTTATGAAAATCGAATTACGCGAAGTGTGCGAAATGCGAATCGAAATTTTCAACGTGATGAATGATGAATTAGATGAAGGTACGATTTGTACTACATAATCAATTACCTATCCATAAATACTCGTTCTTTGTAAAGTAATTTTCAATTTTGTATTTCTTCCAGCTTATTTTATTTATTTGTTAATCGTTTTGATATTTAAAAAACAGTGAGATTAATGTAATTAAGATATTAAAAATCATTGCAAATTAAATACTCATTGAAACAAAAATAATTTTTAACTGGCAATTTTACGATAGGTATTATGATATACCTTACCTCATACCTACCTAAGTATATTATGAAAGAAATTTTTTTTTAAATTTCAATATACATTTCTCTTCTGAATTCTTAAACTATAATTCTACCGTATACGAAATGTTTTACTTCTCATATCGTTTGTTCACTACTTATTACGCTATTCTCGATTACAATTAGAAAGTTCCACTAATTCAAGTTGTATAGTACTTATTTTATTTGAGACAGATGTGGAATCAGTTTTCACAGAAGAAGAATTTGATTTGTTCGAACCACGAATTTTCATTTTGTTCGAATTTAAAAATGAATTTAAGAATAAGAGCAAGACTTTCTTTTTACAACAAAAGATCAAGAATATAAATAATCCTCTTAAAGAGTTTATCGCATCCGTTATGTACCAGTAATACGGTGGACCACCAATAGCCCACGATAGTATTTCAAATATCCAAGTTACGCCCATTAGACCAAATAGTTTTGCATACAATGTTAACCTGCACACAGCACTAGTATTAATCATCAGAAAAGAAAGAACAAAAATATTCCAAATAGGTACCTAGATAACTAAACTGACGTAATTCGAGTAGACTATGAGTACTTAGCCATACGCTTTTAACTTATTTTTCATTTTTTACCAAGCATTTTAAATCCTAGTTGTTTAAATTATAAACCATAACGAAAAAAAATTTCTTACTTGTGAGTTTCCTTTTTGAAATTGTTGTTTCCTAAATATCTTTTACTTTCTTCATTGAACATTTTTCTGGTATCTCTTTGTAATTTCAAAATTTGTCTTGAAGTAGACAGAAATAAATAAAAATTATAAATCAGCACCACGCTTACAGGCAGGTAGAAATAAATGAATTTTGCCGCATTACCTGTGTGAAAATTCAAATTTTTTGAATTATGAAAACATGTAAGCTTAGGCATGTAGGTAGTTGATGATTAAAAATGTAAAACGCGTTTGTTTAAAATAGGTAGTAAAATGATGTACTTACTGTAAAACCAGCAATATCGTACTCCAAATTCGGGTTTAAAAGGTTTCTTCACCAAGGATATATTGTCAGCAATCATTGTAACAACAGATACCGTTGAACTTGCTCCCCATACATAAATTGAATATGAAATGAAATGCTTTTTACTTTTTTTGGGGAAAATAACTTTATTTGATGTTCTGAATCCTCTGTAAATTGATATAAAACATAATTTTGTTTAATAAATTTAAAATTTCGAAATAATAGGTTATCTACACATCATAGCTATCCAGCTATTTATTACATTTTAAAGTATAGTGACTCAGTAAAAAATATAAATAGGATAGGATGCTAAGTAACAAATGTCTTTGAATTAAAAAATGATTTAATTCAATCGTCCTTGCTTTTTGTATAACACTTACTCACTTAAAAGTATCCGAGATATCAACGCACAAAACATTTAACCAAAACATCGCCGATATAAAAGAAAATTGGGTCAAATACGCTGGAAAAATTTGAAAATGAAAATTTATACATGCCGTCGTTGATGTTAGTCTTGAAGGAACTTGAGTACTAAATTAAAATCTGCAAACCTAGGTACCTATCGCAAAACTTACCGATTCCGATGCAAATATAGTGTTTGGAAAACTGGAGCACGAAAAACTGGTTAATTGTTAGCATCACAGAAGCAACGAACATACAAAATATATGCGCCATCAAATAGTAAGCATGTATGGTTGTTCGTAATTCTTTTACAACTCCATAAATTAGAAGTGTCAATGCTAGAAAAAACGCTCCGACTGCAAAATAAATTCCATACAAAATTCGTCGAAATTCCGTAGAAGACTCATCTTCAGGACTTGCGCAAATTCGTAAATTTGGTTGAAAACTTCCATTGACGTTCCAATAATGAATACAATAATCTTTGAACTTAATTTCGAAAAGATGACCTTCAGCTTGAATGTTTCCGTCGGGTAGAATCCAAAATTTGTTTGAATCGGTATAATTATTATTCAAGTGGTACTTCCCATGTTCGCAATTAGGCATATGTTGAATAATGCCATACTTCTCTGAATAATTTCCGAAAAGAAAATTCATCAATATAATGGATTTCACTTGACAATGTAAAAGTATAAATTATTTAGTTACCTGGAAATTTCACAATTTCTTCGAACCTGTGATTTTTATGTTTTAAATTCCATTTAAGTGTAATATTAGGCGAATACTCGCAATTTTCGGAAACAGAAGTGCGGGTAAAATTTAGAAAATGTTTCCATTTACAACACATCTTAACACATGGCATATACAAACAAGGGCACAATAAAATTGCATAACTGTGGTCTAGAATATGCGAAGATCTCTCTTTCCTTCGAGTGGCACTTATCAAAGATACTCGATCCAAACAGTAAGAACTATACGGAAATATCGTTGTCTTTGGTCTGATGTTATCCTCTACATTTGTAATGAGTAATGATCCGTTTTCAAAAATAAATACGAAATCAGTAAAGGGAACTATTTCTCTTTCGGTGTAAGGACAAGGATATGTTTTGTTAAATAGAAATTCGATATCCGTTAATTGGCTAAATGGTATCTCTACCAGCTTCAATTTCGGAGAGAAATCCTTGGACGACACAAATTTTATGCCAGGAGGTAACCACCATACATAGTGATTGTCATTTTCGCCGGCTCTTACTAAATTGATTCCATCTTGATCGCGAAGATGATCAATTTCATACTTTTCTATTCCGCTGCTACCATCGAAATCAATACACGAATTGAAATTAGATGATAATTGCTGTTTTCTATCACAACATTTCTGAATATAATAGCACTTGCACAAGAAAATCAATTGAAAAAAATAAAAAATCAAATTGACGTTCACTTTCATGGTCGACGCATTGAGATAGGTAGATATGGAATGATTTTACTGCATTATTCGATAATTATCACCGTTCTGAAAAATATTTTGAAATAAGTTTTAATATTTTTCAGGTAAGTAAACCTATACTTAGATGGAAAATTTTGTAAGTGAACATGAGTACAGTACAATAATTCACAAAGAAAAATTGTATTTGAGAGATACCGGTACCTTATTTCAAACTACTATCTATACAAAGATGAATACTTATAAGTTATAACCAAAGCTCCCATTGATCTAATGTAGGTACCTATATTTTCACATCACCAAGAAATTTCATTTTTCGGCTATGAAATGTTTTTTAAAGATTTTACGGAGTAGGTACTCGTAATACCTTATACAGGAATATTTATCAGATTCGAGCTGATTTTTTGTTCAAGCCATTAAAGATCAGTTTTTCTAAAATGCATAGGTACATGTAAAATTGCGATGACCAAGAAACAATGACTAATTAAAACTCGCACAGCTAGATATTATGGTTAAAAAATTATTCAAACGAGGTTACCAATAAAAATTAGGTACATAATTATACTTACATGGTGATGAACCGTTATCATATGGGAAAACTATAAAAATATGTACTACGACTTACATTTATTGACGAGTTTTGGAAATATGAACGATCGGCGAATTGAAAGATAATATACAAACAACCCCACTCCGTTTTAAAATTATCAATTATATCACGATTTCTCGCCAAATATGTAACTAGGTAATCTTGATTCGGATAATTCAATACACATATGTACGCCATATTCCATTTTTTCCAAAAGTACCCTCTCGGGTAACTTAAATTCAATAGAACTGCATATTTTTTGAAGAAATGTAGCGAAACAAACGCATTGCTTCCTAAAGTTGATTATACACATTATAATGAAATATTCAATGGTAGTACATCTACCCATATGTAACTAACTATACGTACGAGTAGATAAATATCAGTTCACTTGGAAAAGCTGGCGCGTAACTCCTGCTAGTTTCAGCAACGTAGAAACGTTCTCGAAAATGCATTGTATCAGTAGGTATAACACGTTGAAACGTATGAGTAAAATTCAACGGAATCAATCAAATACTCAGCAATTATAATCCATATCTGCTAATGTTAATAATGCAAACTTCTCTATAAGCAAGAATTTTTGAATGTAAGTATAAACAAGAAATGTGAAATACGAGTGTAGAAAACTACGTCATTACACGAAAAGTATATTGTTGCATTTTTTTTCATATAAGGAAACAAAAAATGTAATAATTAACCTCGAAAAAAATCAATGTCATAATTTTGATGACTGTAACCTTTAAACTGCAGAGTTTCCGAAAAATTAATTGCGTATTTCCTCGAATAATTTTTTCTTCCTCGGGTGATTATAACGAATGTTAATCAGCTGAATAAACATAATCCACCACCAAAACAAATATCATTTGATGGGATATTTAATTACTCGCTGCGCGAAACATTAAAATGAACGTTAATAATTAGTTCATTGCCACCGATAAAGAAAAGAATGGAATAAATTAATTAAAATTTGGAAATCCTTAAAATGCGACAAATAAGATTAATGTAGTATGGAAATTAGAGGGGTGATTTTCATTAAATACGATGAAATTATTTTATTTTGATTATTATTGAAAAATTTGAGTGTAGCAAAGTTGTAATTTTCGAATATAAATTTGAATGTTTTTTAAAACTGCGGCTATTACCTTCGTGCGTCATTTTTCAATTCGTAAAATCAAAAAAGTATTCGGATTCGCATGCATTCTTTCAAGTGCCTATTTCAATTATCGAACTTGTGAAGTGTTAAATGTACATTCACGATTTAAAAATGAATAAAGAAGAAGTTTTGAGCGAAGTTATCCATTGGGTGATCAAAAACGGCGATCCAGTCTATAAAGAAAGTAAGTACGAGTATCTATGTAGGTATTTGATGCGTTTCATTAAATTTAAATTTCATAATACAAAAACGAAATATTATACAGGGATGTTTTAAATTTTTTTTTGCTTCAGACGAAAATCTAATTCGTATACAGTATGACTTTCTCGACGGAAACATAACAAAAATAAAAAAAAATCTTGGACTTTATTACAAAAAACGAACTCAAGTAGTATCTCAATATGACAGATATGACGATATTTACGAAAATTTAAGAAAATCATACGATACAATGTAAGTCATACAACAATTTTCAAAGTTCCCCAGTATCTTTTTTATTGATATTTTTCTTTTTTATATTCATGTGCAGCGCTGCAGGTTTGTTACCCGATAAAAATCCTTTAGGACATTCAGTTATAGTGACGAAAATGATCGATTACAATGGAGAAATTAATTTTATGGATATTCAAATGAGAGCCATATTGGTGGCTGAAACAATTCAACAGGAAAATTTGCTAGGGAAGAAAGTAATCATCGTAATAGATTATTCAGGAATTCAATTAAGTATTTTATTTAAACTGAATGTCTTCGCGCTTCGAAAAGCTTACAAAACTTGGAAGGTAAGATACCTACTTACCTACTACTTGCTGTTTATAACTTACGCATGTTGTAAAAAAAAAATTAAACCAGCGCAAAACATTTCTTCGCAGGACTTTGCATTTATATCATGTTCAGAAATACACCACATCAATTTACCTCTACACTCTTATTACATAATTAATTTAGCTAATAGCATACTGGATGAAAAACTGAAAAAAGTGGTAAGCACTCGTAGATAAGTTATTATCAATATTTAGTTATTGTGGGTATGCCAATGGATAATTAGACTATTATAATATGTACTGTACATACATATGTTATGGTATTGACCTAACAAACTAGTGCCTTCCAAGTAGGCTTATTTTACGATTATACAGGACAAAATTTAACGTTATAATGTTTAGAATTATTATCATACTGGAAATCTGTCAGAATTTTATCAACACGTACCCAAAGAAATACTACCAAAAGAGTATGGAGGAAATGCGTCCGAAATGAATGAACTGAACGGTAAAATTTAAAAATTATTCGTTTAGAATTGATACTTTTACCTGCTCGTGTTAATTTCTGAGCGGATAATTTTTTTAAACACAAAACAAATTCAAGGAAATATAATAAGTACTCGTTTGATTACCAAGCAAACAAAAATTTTACATTTTCAATTCACATCGGATGAATAAAACAGATACGAACTTATTAATTTAGTTGTAATTTGTAAAACCTGCATACATATTTATAAAGCACAAACTTTTCCAGAAATTTGGTATGAAGAAACAATTAAGCATTGTGTTCCAGCAATTACGTATTTCAAGTCACTTGCCAAAAATACATCAGACATAAAAAAACATACAAAATCATTCTATGGCATTCCTCTTAAGCTTTTTGGAAAACTACGAAGAAATGCGAACGTTGCATAAACTTGCATTTAAATCTAAACTGAATTGTAAAGATACGGAAATGTTTTGGAATCTTCTGAAATTCACCACAGTGAAGAAGAAACAATGCACCTACCTCATTTTATCAATCTAATAGTTACCTACTTAAGTACAAATTTTAAAATAAAAATATGTAAATAAGATACATTATCCGTAAAATAAATAAATTCCTTTTCAATTTAATACTAATATCTTGATTTAAAAAATAGGTATATCTGCGTTTGAGGAGGTCTATGCCTAGATTTTTTGTCTACTTTGCACCTAGTACCTCTACTTAGGACCGTTTGTTTTTTTAATTATTAAAAAAATTTGTGGATTGATTTTTTTGAATTTTTGTTTCCAAATGCGCTTTCTTTTCAATTTTTAAATAAGTAAAATTCAATTACGTTGCTGAATTTCGTTTTCTGAATTCATCTTCAATATCGAATAGAGATTTGTTTCTCGTTTCGGGGAAAAATATTTTGGCAAAAACAACGGTTAGCAACGAAAAAAACGCAAAGTACCAGAATATCCCCGAAACTCCAATTGCATGATTTAGCAGCGGGTACAATTTTACGTTGAAAAATGTAATGATAAATATCACTACGGTCACATTTGCTGACATTGTCCCTCTAACACGACTAGGAAACATTTCTCCGATCATCATCCATGGTATATCAATCATTCCTAACATACAAAATAAAATATATGTGAAAACACTAAACACTGGTAACAATGATAACGATTTTAACGAATCAACAGATAAACATATTGCACCAATAATCATCGATATGGTCATTCCTAGACCAGAAGCGCTGAGTAGAGTTTTTCTGTTAAATTTATGGACAACCGTCATAAGTAACAAACTTCCAATGGTAGATATTGCTGCAAATATAATAGACAAAATATTCCCATCATATTGTGTTTCAAAACTTGAAAAGAAATCTACTGCATAAAACGTGATGATATTATATCCAACTTGTTGTTGAAATATGGAAAATACTACAATAATTAAAAATGGTTTCCATACAGCTGGATCCTTGAAGTTTTCAAAATAATTAAATTTAGTTTCAATGTTTTTTAATCGCCCTTCAATTTCCGCGATCTCTTTTTCTACCATTTCACTTTCTCCATTTCTATACCATAAGAGCGCTTTTACCGCTTTGGTTTTGTTTGATTTTATCATATACCAAATTGGTGATTCAGGAAGGTAACATGTTAACCCGAGTATTAATAAACTATAAATGCATAATATTAAAGCTGTGGTTTCCCAAGTGAATAAATAACCCAACACATATACGCATAAAGTTCCTCCGATGGTCATGGGGGTTATTAGAGACAGCAACGTTCCTCTATCCGTTGGTTTACTTATTTCCGCTATGTACAATCCAACGCAGATCACCATTCCTGTATAAATGAAAATTTTATGCCGAAATTAAAAATAAATAACGGTATTGAAAGTGTACCTAAGTATTTATGTAAGTGATGTAAAGGTAAGTAACTTGAAATCAAATTACTCATTTACTCACCCAAAGCATAGCTCAACAGAATTCGACTAATGTAAAGCATTGTAACATTTTGTGAAAGATGAGTTATTAACCAAGAAATGGCTATTAATAATGAAACTAGTTGCATTGTTGTTTTCCTGCCATAGACATCAACCACTACTCCTTCAACCAGAGCTCCAATAGGTCTGCATACAACACCCAGACTTGCTGAAAAAAGAAAACATTTAATATGATAACGTTTTAGCTTTATTAATTTTGAATTATGTTTATTACCGCATTTTTATTTACCTATCCAAGAAGCCTGTTCTTCGTCTATAGATATCATTGATTGAGGTTGTTCTAATTGAGCTAGAAGTATGGCGGAATAACCCTGCGAAACACCAGCCAAAAAAGACAATTGACATGCGATAATCGCTGCAATCACCTGAAAAATAAGAATCGTCCTTAGTTTAACAAGGTGAAATTCTTTCAATTGCAATGTAGAAACATCAGTAAGTTACATGGTAAATACATATTAATTCTTCATTTTAATCAAAATTTGATCATTTAAATACTAGAACTCTATTTTGGTTAAAAATTAAAATTAGAAGTCATGAAACAAAATTAGTAATACTAACGCATGGCAAAACATCTCTAGACTTGGAATGTTTTCCTATCAGAGTTTCAGTTTCTCGAGATCTTGACGAAAAAAACCACATCTTAAACGCTAAGTACGTATGAGAAAATCAACGGAAACGTTATTAAATCAAACTACACGGCACGTAATGAGCTTTCTGTGTGATGAAATTGAAAAACATTTGAAAATAAAATTGCTCATTATGATTAATTAACAATTATTTAAATTCAAAATTAATTAGATGAAATTTGCTGATAATTAGGTAGTAGGTGAAGTACACACATAAATAAAGATGTAAAAAGTACCAACTCGCGAAAATCAAAAGTCATAAACACGATAATAAGTTTATTCAATAAAATATATTTTAATATAGGCTACAAAAGATAGTTACAGGTTATGCAAATAATTAAGCGTACGTCTCAAATTCGACGTTCGTTTAATTTTTTTCTTTTGAATGAAACAATTTAATTTCTTGCGATAACCTTGTTGTAAGTTTACATGGCAAATGTGAAATTTCATTTCAATTTATAACAAGAACTTAACGGATGCAAATTGAATACCACTACTTTTTTGTTAACAGAGACATCATTATTTTCAAGAGATAAACGAGAGTTTTACATTTAAAAAATAAAATAAAAAATAATAATAGATGATGGAAAGAAAAAATGCTTTGCATCAACGGTAACATTAGGCAAGTGTGCCTTTATCTGCATAGGAGGACTTACATTTACTCATATGAAAAAGCCCCAAATGTCAGTGAACGATTGAAAGTGGAAGCATTACGTAACTTTATACCTTGTTTATACTCGTATGTGTAGATAATAAAAATATATCACCGTTCAGTATGCAGTTCGTTGAATAATTACAAATACCTATCTAAAAACAATCATACTATCCACTAATGATTCCGTTGAATTTTTGTATCTACTTTTTTTTTGACTTACATGAAAGTGATAACCACAAAAATCACCTTTCTCTATAAGGTAGAAATTTCTACAATAAAGTACCCATTAGGTAGCGATTAGGAATGTACTGAACGATAAAAGTTTTTACAAAAAAGTAAAGAACATCGCAAGGAATGAATGATACCACATATACAAAGTGAACATACACTTCTAGTTGAAACAAAATCATGCCACTAAAAGAAAATTACGTAAGTATTTGCAATTTACCTGAAATTTTTGTGAGACTAAAAAACTTGCATTTGTTTTCTACCAAAAAATTATGTATTACCTACATTAAAAAAAGTTGCTGTATTCACCTATTTGTTCGAAAAATAGTTCACTTTTTGTTACTTTTTTTACCAGATGGTAAATAGGTATATAGAAGTTAATATTGAAATCGACATTTGCACGAGAAAATTGCTTTAAATTACGTATACTTATTATTAACTACCCGAATTATTCAAATTTTAAAAAAAAGTGAAAGATTTGCAAGGTAGACTAAGAATGAACTCTTGGGTTGTGTTTCGTATTAATACCTTCCTGTGAATGTTTGATGAAGTTAGTAGGGTAAAAACAGAAAAGTTCAAAAACTTTTTTACAAAATTTATATTTACAAAGTGTAATTTTTAGGCTACATCTTCGGTGATATCATGCCAGTTGTCTTTACTATTGGGAGCCGCTCAAGGATTTTCCGCGATTTTATTACCGCAGTTGCGAAAAACTATTCATGTAGATGAAGAACAAATTTCCTGGATAGGTAAGTAATTAAGTAGATGCTCGTACATACAATCTGTCCAAACTATTCTGTATGATTTGTTCATTGAAAGAAGAATGTTTTTAATAATGAACCAATGAAGGAAGGCTCACGGTTTTGCGTAATCCGCAATTTTGTATTCTCACTTGATAATGGTGGTGTAATATAAGTACCAAGTACCAGCTACCTACCTCTAGTACCATCAACTATCTATAACAACCAACAATATTCCTTCACGAAAACGAAACACTTATTACCTACGCTTATATTGATACACGGATGGGTTGATTGATTTTATCACGTTTTCAGCTAGTTTAGGGGTGGTCTGCAGACCACTGGGGGCAATAATTGAAGGTTATATGGTGGATAAATTCGGCAGGAAGAGAACAATCCAAGCAGTGGCATTCTTGTTCATTTTATCTTGGGGATTTACAGCGCTTGCTACTGACATCAAGTTCTTGTATGCAAGCCGAGTGTTCTTGAGTTTTACAATGGGTAAGCAATAAATTAACATGCAAGTAGTTAATTGATCTTTTCAAAATTCTTTCAACACCTTTTATAGACAAATTGAACAAACGATTCACTATTAACCAAATTACTAAAAGAGTATTTTCACGTTTCAGGAATGGTAGTTTGCGTAGGTATGTACATTGCAGAAATTACAACTCCAGAAGATCGAGGGACATTCCTTTCTTTAATTACACCCACAATAAACTGCGGTATATTGCTGGTATACCTCTTGGGTTATGTTTTTCATTGGAAAATCGTAGCTACAATATTGATTTTACATTCCATGATTCTTTTTTTCATTTTACGTTACGTGCCAGAGTCACATATTTGGTATATGTTAAAAAACAAAAGAACCGAAGCTGCTAATGTTCTATTAGGTTTTAGACGCGATAACGTAGAAGCTGTAAATAGGGAGCTAGATCAAATTAAAGCAAAAATGTCTAAATACGAAGACGGAAAAGTAAGTTTCGTACGAAATTTTTTCAAACCCACTGTCTGGAAACCATTTGTCATTTTTGCTGTATTTTCACTCTTTCAACAACAATCAGGTTACAATATAATAATTTACTATGCAGTTACATTTTTCGGAAATTTAGGCAGCGATATACGCGACTCACATCTATTATCTATAATTTTTGCGTCCATTTCGATTGTTGGTAGCGTAATTTTAGTTTTAATCGTGCACAAATTTAATCGAGTTACATTATTGGTAATGTCTGGATTAGGTATGGCTCTTACTATGGGTATAGGTGCTTTGTCCCTCACATTGGGATTTTTAGAACCTTACAAATGGATTTCAGTTATGAGCGTATTCATGTACATATTTTTTTGCATGTTAGGAATGATTGATATTCCTTGGATGATGATAGGAGAAGTGTTCCCTAATCGGATGAGGGGTTCCATGTCTGCTGCTATAACTGTAGTTATTTTTCTCATTTCATTCGTAAATATTAAACTATATCCTACAATGCATCAATATCTGGGAAAATGTGGGATTATGTGGTATTTTACAGTGTTATCTCTAGTTACAGTTATTTTTGCTAAGGTTTATTTTCCAGAAACCAAAGGAAAAGCTTTGACTGAAATTGAAGACAATTATAATAAATAAGCAGCATTAATCAATTATTAGAAATTGTCTACATCAAAATATTTAACCTAAAAACAAGGTAAAATTGTGAGTTTAAATGAATTATAAAAGAGAAAATCGTCACACAAAATTTCGTGGATTCTCTTTTAAATTCAAGTAAAATTTTTAAGTGTTGGAACAAATCTCAGCGAACAAAACGATCAGAATTTTTGAAATATCTTTCATTCATTGTCTTCACATTTATGTAAACATAAAATTGCTTCATAACCAAGTTAACATTGTATGCGAAACAACTCGATGTATGTACATAACTAATTTTTTTTATTACGTATTTATTAAAAATAAATGTTATTTTCAAAAAAATTATTTGACTATCAACATGCAACTAATTATGTTACATAATGTCTCCAATACCATCAATGATTCGTGACTATGTAGATAAATACGAATATGATTCCTGTTTCTTATTCAAACAGATATTCCAATGGAAATTTTCAAGGGCCAATTTCTAAAAAAAGCGCGCGGTCTAACTGGAAGCTAGAGTACCCAATTTTTCGCCGCAGTTCTTTCTCTTTTCGTCCACTATTTTGTTTATTGCAGTTATTTGTTTCTTCGTCCCGCGAGCGTTGTTATTCATCTACCTAGTTGTTTTTATTTTTCAGTGTAATAGATATCAGTTTTCGATTATTGGAGGAAGGTTTAGGTGCAGTTTGAAATACCATCTTGAAAACAAATTTATAAAAAAAAACGATAAATTTTCATTTTTGTGTTTTTGCTTCCTATTCTTTCAAAATCATATATAAAAAAAACGAAGAAAAAAGAGACGACAAAAAGTTATTTATGTTTATTTTCTCATGTTATCTCACATGCTAGATAATTATTTTATGTTTTTTTTCAGTTCTTTTTATTTTTTTTGTAGAGAGTGGAAAATATTTTATCGCACTTTAGCGAAGTTATCAAAAATTGATAACCATGCCTCTACATATCTTTTGTCATACTACCCGTAGGTACTGTAAAAACGGTATCAGCATCTACTTATATTCTTATTCCCGAAAAATTTCACATTAGATGACCAGTTCAGAATTAATTAAATGCAAAAGTTGAAATATGAATCACAAACATAACAAAACTATTGTAAGTTAATATTCCCTAAATTATATACATTGAATATGCCTACCTTCATCTGAACAACTTTGATTAATTTTAATTAAAAGATTTAAAGGCATCTGCGTATGTTCTTTACCAGTTAATTGATATGAAAAATCTGCGATAATGTGATGACACGTTATCAGTTAAATAATGTAACCTTTGTCAATAAAAATCAGTTAACGAATTATTTGGGTAACGTAATGTATTGAGCAAAATACAAATTTAAAATAACTTGAATATATCAGTATGTTGTAATACGTATAAGCTACCTGTAAATCAAATTAAATTTTAGAAAATTGAAAATGGCTAAAATAATTTTTTCGAGACATCGCGGTAATATTGTTAATGTAAAATAGTACATTAGTAGACAGTAGATATTGGAAGAGTGTCATTTAAAGCGTAAAAAGACATTCGTCACCGTAACGAAAATAAAAAAAGGAGTAAAAATTAAACTCTATAATACGTGATGATAACTAAAGTATGTAGAATCAGTATCCAACTACCTGATAAGAGTTAGTGCATTAGGTAGATAGGTACATCAATTTAAGAAATTTATAATAGGAAATACATAATTATGTAAGTTGATTCATATTTCATACAAGATTGAATGGTCATGCAACTGAAAAAAATTGTAGTCTATTTCTCATTCAAATATCGCGAGCGTTAATTCATAAACCGAGCATAACTACATTGCAAAAGAATCAGTGTTTCAAGAATTTCATAAAATAAAATAATATAATGATTTTTTTCTAACTAACTGAAAACGGATGTAAGTTTTTGTTGCTTGTCTTTATTATCAGTTATACCGCTTCGATGGAACTAAGCTAAAATTTTTGAATTTTTTTAACAGGAATCCGCAGAAAAATAAATTTTATTTTGTATAACGAATGTAAAGTTTATGGTTGAAAATTTTGAAGTTGCTTTCTTTCAAAATCGGAACTGTGAAACTATCTGGAAATTTCTTTTTTTTTTCATAAGACTATTTACTTAATACAAAACTTTTAAAACCTTTATAGATAAACATGCTCTTGCATTGGTATTGTAGGTGTCGCAAAATGATAAAAAAGTAGTTTTAATAAAAATATTCTATTTACCCTGGGTATTTCAAAAATAATACTAATTATTTTTATTACTTAAGTAAATATGAAAATTCCTCAACCAGAAGAAATGAAACAGTGAAAGCAAAAAGTACATATCAAGTAAGTATAAACATTGTGAATTTGTGATATTTCAAAATTTTGACACCATTTTGATATTTTTTCTTTTTCCAACTTGAAATAAAATAAAATAAAAATAAAAAAATTAATTCCTACTTTTTAAAACAATTACCTATTCAAGAACATCGATCATTGAGAGGAATCGTTTTTTTCACTATCGATATATCGAATATCGTTTTGACAAATGCGATGTTGAAGTTCGATTCTTTGTTTATTTTTTTCCCCAAAATTATTCATTTTTTTTACATTTTTGTTTTTGTACTTGACTTGGTTGTTTCGGTTTGTGGAGAACGTAAACTTGGTGTTTTATGTTATTGATAAGTTGAACTTTTAGAAAATAATAGATAGTAATCGAAAGTTGATTATTTTGTGTTTTTATACTTTTTATTAAAAAGTGATCATGCGGTGTTTACTTGAAGCCAAATTCATCAGTAAGTACTAAATAAATGAATTTTTAAATATTTAAGAATTTTGGCGATGGAAGAAATGAAGGAGTCTCTACTCTATTTACATACTGATTGTGTATGCAATTTTATGTTAATTCATTGAGGAATTAACTTCATAGAATTTCATGTTTTGAATATTCAACATTTTCATTGGAAGTATTCTCTATACATTGATACGATAATGCAAGATTTTTTATATGAAGGTATTCATCATTATGTACATGGAAATTGATGAATTTGAGTTTAATAATGAAATATTGTTCGGTTTCTTCTTTGGTTTTTGGATCCGTAGTTCTATAGTGTTACATTTGCACAAGGTACGTTTTGGTAATTTTGTAAAAATAGCATTATTCGTCAATTCTTGAAATCAATTCCATGATCCTACGAGACTCCTTTTTTTTAATATTGAAATTTAAATTATTTTCTTCAATTTACAATGAATAGCTTGATTCAATGTCGGTGTTTTTTTCTTTATTTTCCTACAGAAAAAATTGGTTTCGCCTTGTCAAAATGAAGCAGTTTTTGCGATGGCTTCAAAAAGAAGTGCCGATGTCACCGCAATGTTTATTCAAAAATTACGTAGTTCATTTTCTATTGCTATGTGTACTGGTTTCAACGACATATGGCGAAGCGAATTTTGTAAAATGTGGAAGCTTAAATTCTGCAGGATGGACAGTACCAAATGGCGATATCTTTCTAGAGGTAGGGCAGTCGTTAGAAATATTCTGTATATTGCATGATGAATACGTGTCCACCAAAGGATTCTCTTCTGGTAATATCGTCTTTTATAATGGCTCTGTTCTGATCGATCAGCAATTTGTGAAGCCTGTTAACGACACGACCGCAAAATTACAAATTGACAATTTGAATTTATCGACATCGATGTTTTATTGTAAACTTTCTCGTGATCGATTCAACAACTCTTTTTTCGCTAATGGTATTAAACAGTATCCCCTTTTGGATTCGCACAATGAATTAGTCTGTTTGAATGTCGTGACAGTTGGAAGTAAACCGAAAGATGTCTCTAATTTCACTTGCATTTCTTATAACTGGGAATACATGAATGTTTCGTGGATAACGCCAAATAACGTCGTACCAACGAACTACAGTGTCTATTACCAGATTCCCAGAAGAGGAGGACGAGGAACGAATTATCCTTGCCCAAATACCGAGGATATTGTTCGTGGTAGATGCATTTGGTCTCTGTATACGACACCGTCGTACAGAAGAAGTTTGGAATATCTTACGTTCTACGTTAGTGGCACTAATCGTTTTGGAAACTCGTTGCAACAATTCAGAATTCATCATTTTTCTCACATTTTACCAAGTGCGCCGCAAAATTTGAAATCGATCAATAAAACCGTTTCGAGCATTTACCTCAGTTGGGAAATCGGTGCTTTGCATATTTTAGAAAAAGGCCTAATTTACAAAATCGAATATGCGTATAATGCTTCGTGGAATTCAGCATTGTACTACGATAAAGATCTCTATGTCAATGGCGAAAAAATCGGCGTGAATATTTCCGGACTCGAGCATCCAAACACTCCTTATGATTTTCGAATTTATTCCAAATCCTCGATCGCCATCTCGGACGAATTCTGGTCATCTCCGGCTTCGTTGATTGTCAGAACTGAATCCTGTCCTCCGTACTCGTCTCCTAAAACCGATATCGGTAGTTTTGAAATTATACACGAAACGTCCGTATCTCGTGATGTATTAATTTACTGGAAAGCTTTACCTGAACTTGATTACAACGGAGATGATTTCCATTACGATATTAGCGCCGTGGATGAAAACAAAGAAATTTCGATAAAACCCGAATTAATCACCAGGTCATACGCGAAATTTAGTAATTTTAATTTCGGAAGTTATCGTTTCGATATAAGATCAATTAATGCTAAAGGTGCCGCTAAACATTCATCAACTGTGTATCTACCGAAAAAATCGGAAATTCTTCCCGAACCAAGCGTTTTCACGAAAATCGATTACGGAGATGGTATATACGAATTATCGTGGAAATTTCCCGATACCGCGCGAAATGACATAGTAAATTTTACCACATTTTGGTGCGAAAGTACCAGAGAGCGACCTTATCAGTGTAACGGCTTCGTTGACTGGATCCACGTACCTGCGCATATTACTAAGCACAATTTCACCATAAATTCAACCAGTAATTATCAATTCGCCATCAGCGCGAATTCCAATGTTTCCAGTAGCGGTATGATATGGACTTCGTGTACAGCTTTGCACAATCAATTGCATAAATTAAAAGACGTTTGGGTCAACGATGTCGGTTCGTATTACATTCTCGTCAAATGGAAACTCGATTGCTCTGAACGAGTCGATAGTATTAGAGGATACAGCGTGAACTATTGCGTCGCTTTGAACCACAGTGAACCCAAATGTATTGAGCCAGAAAAAACATTGAAGATTTTCGGCGACGCGACCACAATGCATGCGAATATCACGAACCTACGACCATTCACGAATTATAAAATTCATGTATCGATTTTCGTAAAAGGTGATAAGGTCGGACCACCGAGCGATGAAATGGTCAATAGAACAATAGATGGACCACCGGATGTAACAGGAGTAAAAATTGAGCCTCTACGTATTACCAGCACTTCGGTGAAACTTCGCTGGGAACCTCCTCGCAATGCGAATGGTATTTTACAGTATTATAAAATTCTTTATAATGACAAAGTACGTACGGTAAACACTACCGAGACGACTTTGGATAATCTTAAAAGTTACACAAATTACGACATAATAGTTTCCGCGTGTACGTTATTTTGCTCGGAAATGGATCCGATAACAATATTAACGAAAATAGGAACACCTGGCGTAACTAGTAAAACTACCTCAGAGATGGTTAACTCATCTCACGTAATGGTGAAATGGAATCCGCCCCAATTGTTGGCCGGACCATCTCCCATGTACGATGTTAAAATACAATTCGACCAAAATGACGAAAATTCGACAATTGAAGTATTCGAAACCGCTCAAACTAGCATAGAATTACCAATACCAAATTGCGTTTCCGATGAATCGGGTTCTTCCTACACAGTATATGTTCGGGCTAAAAATACCGACGATTCTGATGCAAAAAATAATCTTCATTTTGTCGGCGAATGGTCTTCGGCGTATAGCGTAAATTGTATACCGGACGAAAGATCGCGAATTTGGAAAATCTTAGGATGTATTACTGTGATGATATTGATGGTATTGTGTTTGATGTTTTTGGGTAAAAAAAGCGCCTACAAGTGTAAGCAAATGCAAGACTTGGATGTTACCTTACCTCCTAAATTCATCAACCCGACGCTTTTTCACAATGACTCGAAACAGCTCGGTTATCATATTAATATCGGTAGCTGGGGCGAAGAGAGCGCCGAACGCGATCATTTAAATAGCAAATTAACCGATCTCGATCAGTCTAGTGTGGACTGTATTGATATGGATTTAGATACAGATCAAGAAACCGATAGGTCCAGCAGTGGGTGTTATACTGGTTAGCGCGAGTGTACGAGTATTTTTTTCGTGTTATAACTTGGTATACGAGTAGAAAAAAATCATGTATGTGTTCTAACGAAATTGAGTACCTATTTTTATGTACAGTTTAGTTCTGTGCTTTTCAACGTTGTTTTTTTTTTTCTTCTATTTTTAACCATCTATTCTATTAGTTTTATTTGTAACGTAATTATCGGCGATTCGATTGTTAATTTTTAACGTATACAAAATACGTACAAAAATAGGTCTGCTTATACCATTTACATAAGATGCAAAAACACAATTTTAAAAATTTCGACTAATTTCGACGTGTGGATATTAATAATTCAAAAAACTGGTCTTTGTTAATTAATCAAAAAAATTAGGTACTTTGAACGCAGTTGATCTAGTCTAGTGTGTAAATTGCTTTAATATTCAACTTTAAGTTATTTTAAACATTTTTTACGCTTGTTAAAAAACGAACCAAGCATTGTAAGTGTTTCGAGTATTTTACGATCGTCCGGTTATAACATTTTTATACCATTTCGGTATATTACATTCATTTTTGTACGTATTTTAACATGGTAGATCTACTATTTGCATCGAAATTGAAATTTTTTTTCGTTAAAAAGAAAGCTACAGATTCACGATTGATGACTATAGGGTTTTATTGAAGCTATCGTATTTCGTTATTTTTGATAAAACGCGTTTAAATCTTTCAAAGATTTCGAAAATTTCACTTTTCTTAAGAATCTAATTTACGACGAAGGACTCGACAAATTAAAAATTTTAATACACTCTTGAAGTCAGATGGAATTTTCGAAAAATTTCTATTACGGTTGATGGAGGTCCAGATTTAAAGAATATAGCCGTTGGAATCGCAAAAAATATGAATTAAGTGCGGAGTTATTAATTTTTTAAGTTTTCGAACTTGCGCTGCAGCGTGACGTCATAGTTTGCTATCTCGTTACGCGCCTTAGCGTATGAAACTTCAAATTGATATAAAGTGGTTAATGTATGATTTTAGGTAAAAATTGAATTAAAAATTTTTTGTAAAGAATAAAATTACCTTTCTAATAGCATAATAAAATTGTCAGTTTGATGCAATTTTACGTAGTTGTAGCAGCTTGAATTGGAGTATCTGTTATTGAAGTATGATTTTGTGTATAATACTTTAACGTCATTAAAAAAGTAATTTTATTCTCTACAAAAAAGGTATAATTTTGAAATCATTTATTAACCACTTTATAATGCATTCAAAGATCTTGTAATACATAAAATCGCATGTTTTTTCAGCGAAAAATTTGAAATTTATCGAGTCAAGTGATTTTACTTAATTTATATGTACATACAAACTACTTGAAAAGAGGATAAAATTTCGCCTGTTCGCGATGAAAAAAAATTATGCTTTTCGATTTCGTTTTTAAGATACTTGAGAAAACGATATAAATTACTTCAATATGCTATAACTACATAGAATTGAATCAAATTGAAAAATTTATCATAGCGTTGGGAAGGTAATTTTAATCTCTACAAAAAAGGTTTAATTCAACTTTTACCAAAAATTACTCATTAACCACTTTATATCCATTTGAAATTTCACTGTACTATAAGGCGCGTAACGAGCAGGGGTGGTGGAACGAAATCTATTTTTTTCGTTCCTCCAATTTTGTTTCACTACTTTTTTTCAAAAAAATTCGTCACAAATATATATTTCATTAAAAAATTATGAAAAAATTATTAATTGAACATTTAAAATTACAGTAACGGAAACGAAATGAAGAAATGAAATATTTCGTTTCGTTCCACAATTTGTTACTTTTTTACTAACAAAATCGTTTAGTTTCACATAACGTTACAGTAATTTTTTTGGAAAAAGTGCGTTTCGTTTCTTATTCCGTTCCACCATCCTGGTAACGAGATACCAAACTATGACGTCACGTCACTCAGAAGCGAAGATGTAAAATCGCAATATCTCAGCTTCTAACGGACCACATTAAGTGTGGTTTGCGGCAATCACCATCATCTTTATCATTACATTGTAATAGTAAAAAAAATTGACTTCAAGAGTCTATTATTTATTATTTTTGAAGTAATCACACGCGTTGATTTGTCTTTGAGATTTTTTTCTACCATATTTTCAACTCTCGAGTCAAAATCGATAAGTTTCGTTATAGCGATTTCAGGTGTAATTTCAACGTTTATCCATCATCGACACGTGTTGCATACAACATGGTTTCAGTTGTCGCCGTTTACCCATTAGATTTGAAAATAACAACGACACGACGTCAACCTTGTCGTCATCGTTTTCAATCCATTAAAATAATGTACCAAAATCGCTTTTACAAATAGCCCTCCATCTAGCCTAACGTTAATCACACATTGTAAAGGTAAAGTGGAAAGCACGTACACGTTGGCGTAAGCTATTGATAAGATTAGGTTTTATTTCTTTAAATACATGAAATATTAATAATTGATAAATCCAAAAAGAACTTCAAATTATCGTACACGAATTTCCTGAGGAAACATTTCACTTGAAAAATTGTAATTTTTCATCGCTCGTGTACGAACCCGAGTCGCAAATTGATCGTAAAATAAACCGGTATTTTTTCTATAATATTTTACGAAACTGAAAATTATTAAATTAATTATATTTTCGAGTTAATCCAAGTTCGGAAGTCTCTCTGTTGGGATGTTTTTGACTTGAATTTTAATACCGTGTTGTCATTAAACTGGCGTTGATATCCGCGAGCATTCTGATAAAATTACAATCATTTCATCGAATTAAAACGATCGCAATAAACGAGGTGAAATGTTTCGATACAAATTTTCTGACGTTTGTTAAATCCTGCATCGAGGTATAAAATCAAGCGTTAAAAAATGGAACTGGTTCTAAAGTCAGGTTTTCGAATACAAGTAAAACATAATATACAGCAGTTTAAAGCTCGGTATTTTTTTCTCTCATTTTCAACCATACGGGTCACCGATTGGGTGTCCTATTAATCCGATGAATAATGTATTAGGCTAGAAAGCTCTCAATGGTAGAAAAATTCATTCTCTGTATGCTAATTTCGAAAACTTCAGCGAACTCACGAGTCTATTTTCACTGAAAAAATAGCAACAACAGAGGTTATAAATTTACGGTGTTATCGTTATCTCAACTTGTATGGCGTAAAATTCATAATAGAAATAAGGTTTATTTACGTATACACCGTTGACGTAGATATCAAAAATAGGTATTCAATTTCGTTTCTTATTTTAATTTTTTATTATAATATTTTTCGTAATTAAATTCTAGTCAATTTTTTATTTTTCAGGACTGAAATAGTTGCATAACTATGTATGATTAAATTTGTAGCGATTTATTTTATATGTTTTTTTTTTCAAGACTTGTACCTGATCTCATGTTTTTGTGCTAATCTTTTAGATGATTTTTCTTTTATAGTACGGAAATATGAGACAAGTTGTATTTTCAAGGTATTTTAAACTTGTGCCTTATAACTTAAGTTTTGTTTTTTGTTTTTTTTTTTGTTTTTGTTTTTTATCATATTACATGGTATAATTTTTTCTTTCGTTCGTTATACCAGTAAAATTTGTAATTATTTTGTAAGATTATTTTAAAAACTGTGGAGTTTTACACGCGAACTTGTTATTTTTTTAATGTGTAGTATTTTAATTGTAATTCTGTGTAATTATAAGATTGTAGTAATTTTACGAGCTTATCCTAACAATTTTTGTTCACCAAATCCCATTATGTGATAACGATTAAGTTTTTTGTTTTGTGTATTACTACGGACATATTGTTGAACGTTGCAGTATTTCAGGATTATGTAAAAAATGCGTGTATCTAACTTGAACCAGCTCGTTTTTGCGTTTTTGTAATTCATGTCAACATAAACATATTTGTCAACTTATGATTGTGTACGTTTTTATTTTTGATATTTTCTCCGTTTTGTGCTTTTTCTGAAATGGCTCAAGTAATGAAAACCACTCTATTCGTGGCATGCTCGTGTTGAAGTTATTTTTTTTGATACCATATCGTGAGCTGTACCGTGGTAGAAATCACGAAGCTGAAATTGTTGATAATGTTATGATACTGATGTGAGGTAGTGATTAGGTTTATAGGGAATGCACATATGGAGCTATGTATCCTGGTAGGGTTATACTTCATATAAACTTACCTTGCACTTTAAATTCGAATGATTAGAGAACCACGATTTGAAATTTTGAAAATTTTAGATATCAGATGCAGCTGGATGTTGCAGTTGGTAAGTAACGAAGGAGTATTATGTAAGTGTGATTCAAATTCTTCGATGAATATACGATTATAGGTGTGCAGGCTTATAATAGGTAGTAACTGGTTGCATTACGGTGTGATCTTGCACACCGAGCTACACGATAGTGCGGTCTGGTGTGGAGATCAGCACCAGGGTATGCTCTAGGTACATGGTAGCACGGCAGAACGATTATGGTGCGTTGGAGTACCAAAAGGTGAGAGAAATCTGTGAAAGGTACTAACCACCGACCTTTTAGCAGCATAATTAAGGTGCACTCCAGCAGTGCTTTGAAGACATATTGCTATAATTAGAAAGTATGTGTATTGTCCATAACCGTTAACACAAGAGTAAACTAAATCTACTGTATGCCTTTTGTTCGTACAAAACTACGAAAAAAAATTAGCCAAACTGAAAACGCGAATTCTATTGTTCTCACTACGGTATACCATATTGATGAGGGTTTGAAACCCTACACGATCTATTAAATCTCCAAGATAGAAGAAAAACAAGCTCCAAGAATGTTTACCTATTACAATTTTAGGAATTGAAGAGTATTTGAATATTTGACGTTTCATTTAAATAGATGTCTTACCTTACTTCGCGTTTCTTTCGAAGAAGGTATTTCATCTTACTTCCTACAGATTAAAACCCGCTTGCGTTAAATTTTCTGTCATCTGATACTTCCTTCTTATCGGTAATTTAAAAGGAAATAATTTATAACCGTTTTTCTCAACAGTAAACTTCTGCATAGGTGATTTTATTTTTCTAATCACAACCACAGATGTTTAATTCGAATAAGCATTATTTTGTGACTGTGAAATTTCCATTTGTACTTCATGATGAAGCTTTTTTACTTCGAAACATTTACAGTAGTTGAGCTGAGTTTATTGCTGTGTTGTCATTTTTCAGATCGAATGCGTACATCATTAGACCCGATAACAAAAAGCAACGAAGCGAATGTTTCGATGGTAAAAAGATCGCTTTTTATACCTGCTTCTTTTTAAACATTTGTTCAGTGATTCCTAAACGATAATATTTTGAAGTTATTCCAGTTCAAATTCACAAAAGATGGCATACCAGGGATTCCTCGAATAAAATGAGACTTGACTTATTAATAAAATTCTCTTAATGAATGAATTAAAAAGTAGAGGTGCAAAATAACTCTTTATGGTGAATTGAATAATTTGACGATTTTTTTGGTACTTTTTTACTTGGTAAAAATATGTTTTTTGCGGTTTTTCTAAAAATAAAATCCGCGGGTTTGAAATTTTTTCCATGTTTTGAAGTGATTCTTATAGAAAATTTTACGAGAAATTCAATGCTTAAAATCGCAGGTTTCTAACTTGAAAACTGACCGAGATATACTTTCAAAGTTTGACTGTGCCACGTTAATATTTCAAGCAATAAAGGAGTAAGGGAGAGATTGAAGAAGGAGAGAGTTATAATGTATTTTACGAAAGAGCTGAACGCCCGTGGATTAGAAAGGAATCCCTCATTATTCCACTTCTGAAAACAATTTAAGCGAACAGCAAAAGGTTGATTTTGTCTGGGTAATAATACCTATTTAATTACCCACCGAAATATATGTCAACTTCGTTATTATGAGTAGGTATTTGAACATTTTTCAAAAGTTCACCTCTCATAGAAAAATAGATTCGAATTAAATCTCGGTGTTATTTTCGCATCACTTTAAACATTTTGTCGTGATTATTCGAATGTCTGGCATTTTTTCTCAAAAGTGTGACACGTACATAACACCACTGAACCATTTGGTTTGAAAAGAATCTCAATCTGTGTTCCTTAAATGTGCACATGTGCAAGGGCAATAAATAAATAAGAGGATTTCAGGCTTCATATGGTTTATATTACTAGTGAATGTTATGTAACACCCGTTATGTGCATATACTCGTATGCATGATATAGACCTAAATCTGTTATGCGATTGGATTAAAACATTTCAAACTACCTACTATAATTTAATCAATGTTAATGTGAAGAGCTATTTATGTAATGCTGTGGTATGTATAATGAACATGAGAGCATGTAATGTGTATACAAGTGAAAAAAAAGGCTCAGGTTTTGATGTCTGCGTTCAAAAACCTTGAAAAAGCTCTCACGATTTTGTAGTGTGTAATGTGTATCAGTAATAATTATCTGTATACGTGCTCGGCTATTGGACCTAAATACATGAAAAGTTCACTTCTCAAAAAATATATCAATTTCATTATTGATTCTGCAATTTTTTTTTATTGTTGAAAATTTTTCAACTATATTTTGTTATGCGTTGTTGAGTTGGTAGAATTCGTCTGCATCCTACGTAAATTGAAATGTAATTATGTATTCAATTTAAATTTAAAAAATATAAGTATTTTTTTTAAAACAATAATTTAAAAAAAAATAACTCACCATTTACATTCAACTTTGAAAACTTGAACGTATTTTCAGATAACGTAAGCGATAAAACTTTTGATAAGTTGTTTTTCAGTATAAAGAGGAAATAAGTAGGTACTAGGTAGATATGTGTAAGTATTTTTAGTATGTTTTGTGTGTATATTTTCTTGGAATTTTAATTTGAATTAGTAAAAATACTAGTCGACTTCTATATTCATAATTACAAGGAAAATACGCATGTATTTTATATTCATGCTTCCTTTACAATGAAATAATTTAATTTTGAAATCGTTCTTTCTTTTTAAAATGTCTATAAAATGCAGGTCTTAAAAAATTTATTTTTATCCATTTATGCGTATGTCAACAAGTAAGTGTTTTTTCATAAAATACATAATAAATATACCAATGGAGGTGTAACTTGGGTTTCAACTTTTTAAATTTTGATGCAGTCGTTTAATAAATGAATTCTTATCAAATAATGTGTCTTTTTTGATAATTCTCCATGGATTATCGTTCGTATTCTTGAATTAAAACACTTCCTGCGTCACTTTTTTTTCATCAGTTACCAAAATACTGCTGATTATTGAATTTACATTAACAGAATAATTCGTGCTGCGAATGCAAATAATTAACTTCCGATAGAAATTAAGGAAGTTGAGTTTACTTATTTGATGGTTGGTAAGTCCATTTTATCAAGTACTGAATTTGGTGTTGCTGGTTTCAGTTTGCGCAACATTTCGAAAATTATCTTAATTTTAAATTTATCAGATTTTTTTGGTTAAAACTAGTTAAGCCCGCTGTGAACACTAATTAAGATTTTTCTTGGTTATTTTACTTCATATCAAGTATTTATTGATCTAAAATACTCGTGCATACAGACTAGTTACTGAAAAAAAGTGATAATAATGAAGTATTTGTCAGCTAATAAATTATAAAATGTGATAAATGTTATAAATAGAATGTTTAGCGAAAGATGCTGTCGGCGCGTACAATAGATTGCATACATGAATATATTGTGGATACTTTTATCGCGAGTAAAGGTTCATGTGAAAATTAAAAACGAAAATCTCGAGGTTGAAATTTTAAAAATAGGAATAGATGTAGTTTTCTTCTAATACAATTAATTTGATAGGAAAATGGTACCACGGCGCCGTTTTTTACTTTTCCACTTATAAGATTACGATGCATTTTCGGTAAAAAGCGTATTTATAACCATTGTAATGTTACGCTGCATTCGCGTTACAATGCATTCGACAAAGTCATCATTTGCCTTCGAAAAAGAAAGACGTAGAAGATAGTGATACAAATAATTGCTAATGTTACATGTTGTGTAATTCTGCATACTACGAATTAATGACGAAGAAGATATCGTCTGTTCTGTTATTTTTGGTGAACATTGTGATGGTATTAAAAACGTATTCAGATTCACTCAACAAGGTTGAACTTTTTTCACGTTAAATACTAAAATTTTCATTTGATGTATCTGTTGAAATAAAATTGAAAATTATGAGACGTAATTGAATTAATTCGTAGTATTAAAAATATAACGCGTACAAAACCTTACCATTTTTCCAAGATTTTAAACGTGGTTTTGCAATTCTGGAGCTAATTGTACCAGTACAATGAAATAAGTTACAAAGCTGGTTGCCAACTACAACGAAAATTAGAAAAAATTATCATTAATAATAAATATTACTGATGAAAGTATAATTTCTTTTCGACGAGCAGACTTGGCAAATTATCGAACAATACTAGGAATATTTTTGAAGGAATGTTAGACAATGACCATGCTGATGAATTGTCACTTCCCAGCTTAATAAAATTTATTATAATTTCGAAATAACGCAATATCACGATTTTATAAAAGGTTATCGTATAGGTTTAGGTATTGGAAAAAATAAATGTCTCATTAAAAGTTGCTGACCACGTAATATTAATCGAATTAAAATAAGTGTTCTTGAATTACTCTACCGACGGAAGTAGTTGTCTGTCGATTGAAATATAGCCAGAATTATTCACTAGTATTGGATTTTTGTGTACTTGTAAAATGAACGTTTCAACCTACAAGCAAACCGATGAGTAGATGGATTAATTTAATATCTTCAATTTCATTTGATTTATTTTTACTTAAAAATAATTAATCTACAGTACTTGCTATTAGATGCGCTATTTAGATCCATGCACGTCTATTTAGTATTTCTTTACTTATTATCATTCATTAACTTAAATTTGATATTCCATTTAAACATAATTTTTTGCCTCTTAGCTAATTAAAATGTCGATAAATTTTGCATTGACGTGAATTACCACCGTAAAAATATTTTTTTAGGCGTTATAAAACCTATGTACATGTGATTTACCCGCATGAAGGAAGAAGGTTAAATGTAATGATGAAGGTCATACTCATACTGATTGACATTTCTTGCATGAGCTTGATAAACTTACTTTTTTTTAATAGATCGAAGAAATACGCCAACACATACTACTTCAAATGCTGTAATTTCTTACTCAAGTAAGTTAAGTGAAACTTATGTATTGAAAATTTTCTCACTTGATTTTGAATATCACCCGATGAGTGGTCTGTCTCGAATTTTCGAATTATCCTTATAAACTCCATCATCTGGTTAAAAATATGTAAAAATTATAATCTCAAAAACACGATGTCATTAAGATGACAAAATTTAAAAATATCTATGAACCACGACTTCTGTTTCGTCGCTAAGTTATTTTACCTAATCTATGGGTTAAATGACACCGCATTATCAATATTTTCAAAGAAATATCTCGATCAATCTAAAAGTCTGAGGACATTCGAGTACATAATAAAAGAATTGAAATTTCTTGTTCGTGATTTTTAAACTGATAACAACTGATAAGCTATTAGAAAACGATGATTGATAATCGGAATTTACATGTTTTCATTCCGTCATGACTCATGACGTACCAATAATTCATTTCAGGAAAAATTTTTTTAAAATAATGAAAACGGCAATATAATTTGGTATCTAATCTATATTCTAATTATTGCTTCATTAATCGTTATCATGGAAGAAAAAATGATTCATCTCAACTATGAAGCGGAAATACCCGTCTATCGTACGTGCTATATGCAACTTATTCAACGTTTATGAATTGTACAAACATACTGCCCGCCTATGATGTTAAATTACCTCTTGCTTCAAATAATCTGTAACGCTGGCGATGGCATAAATTGTACAACAGTTATAGATGAAACGTAATAAATGATATAAGTGTAATTCTTCATTCAACACCGTCACCAAATAACAATAATAAAACGATTCGAAAAAAAATGCTAAAAAATAAAATGCTATAGGAAAATCGTACAATTGTAAAAAATTCTCAATGGCTTTACTTAACAAAAGAAAAGCTAAACGAATGTTTTCCAAAATGCGATAATTTTTGTCACCGTGAATCCATGCAATATTTGTTGACATTAAATGTTTTTTCGCATCTCTACATATTATTTTCAATCGTATCAAGCGATGAATTAATTCATTACAAATCAATATGAATGACATAGGTATCATTATAGAAGGGAATACAATAATAATGAAGAGTACTTTCTTGAAAAAGGACTTCCATGTTAAAGTTTGTTTAAACAGTAATCTAATTGAAATATTATATATAGTAACAGCAACAATTAAAGAAAGCCATTTGTATTTCTTTTCACGATTTGTCACACAAAAATTGCTTAAATTTTTATCAAATGTTTCTACTTGATTTATAAACAATATAAACTTCCTGAGGAATATTATTTGCAAGCATTCATACAAAATTGAACCAATAATTAAGGCTATGTGGGAAGTTGCGAACGTGTTTCGAACAAGTAGGAAATAAAATGATGAAACGAATGCTTTGACAAGCAAACAAAAAAAGGTATGAAAATCAAAAATACGAACTTTCAAGTCGTTTCCTTCTCCGCAAACATTTTGTAGAGGAATAAAACCAAATAATTTAAAAAAAATGAAAACTGGTTTCAAATTACTGTAAAACATTTTACCTTGCGAAAAAATAATGAATCGAATATTGGGACCTTTTTTTTTTGGAATACTAGCGATACAAAGTTTTCAACGGATCCTAGGTACATTTCCAAATTGCACGTACTCTAAATGAAATGTTTTCAAAGATCGTAAATGCGATAAAAGATAACGATTTGATTCTCCATTAATTCATGAAATAATTTTCTTCGTTTTCATACCTTCGAGCGCTTTCAAGGCATTGAAAACATACTGATTGTATCGTCATATTTTTAAATAATTATTTTTTGTTGTATATTTCATCGTGTACTTACTTGAAAAGAAAACCTAAAATTTGGAAAAAAAATTTCCACAGCTTGTTATAATATTTAAAAAATACGCTGTACAGCAGTTAGGGAGTGTTTTGGAAGGAGAAACCCATAAATAATTTCACAAATTATGATGTAACTAGTCTTGAATCGAGAACAAATTTCTTTTACCATATGTTTAATGAGTGCGACGTGACCCGAGTATCTCTAAAAATATGTATACTACTCGTCTGTTATATTCTTTTGTGCTACAAATATGAGCTGATTTATTCATTTTTCATTAATCATGAAATTTGAAAGAATTATCTGTGCGTTGATGACGGTAGTGATTGTCTGCGGGCAACCAATTGCAAAGGAGCAACAAACTTCTAGCCAATTCGAACCAAATTCCAAGGGAATTTTCCAATCTATTACAGATACAATAAAGGAATACACGGTGAATAAAGTGTTGAATATGTTTAAAAACCTGCCTGGTATGAATGATTGATCAATCAGTATTTATACGTATCTTGGGTAATAAATAATTTTCGCTTGTCGTTTACGTTGAAATCTCAGCATTCCTTTTCTAAATATTTTTTTGATATCAACTTTGCTGCTAAATTGGAAAATTCATTTTGCGATTTTTCGAAATTAACGTACTCGTATTTGTTTTTAATTTCAGTTGAATGTAAATCAAAAGTAAAGAAATCAGGAAGATTAATCGCTACAAAGAAAGGAAAAGCATTTTGTGAGAAAAGATGTCTTGAAATATACGAAAAAATTGACAGCGCGATAGAAACATTAAATTCGATCAAAAGTTACATTCCTTTCGGACAAAACCTGAAGATGAAACCAAGACAATATAAAAATTTACCTAAATTCAAATGTGCAGAGAATCTTACAAAGAATAAACTTTTATGTGACTGCCCACAAGCCCCACAATTTAGTTTTGGTAAATCATTCGGAAAATATTTGGAAAGAACATTTTTACAACCATCTAATGCAAATAGAGACAAACATTGGAAAAAATATGGCGCACCATATTACGGCTATAACGGCTATTATAACGGATACGGTCCTCCGCCTTATTACCGTGGAAATCATTGGGGGGGGGTGGCTTCAACCCCCTCGGAGATTTATTTTCATTGATTTTTTTTCCGTTGAAGATTTTATTTTTCTTTGTTACTTTACCATTTTGGATTTTCCTATTGGTTTTTTTGGGAATTGAGTTGGATGATATATTTGATTGAGTAAATTCAACGTGATACACATTATTAATAATACATGCATTAATAAACTCTATTTTTTTATAATTTATTTATTATGAACTTTCGTGAACACAAAATATAAAACGTCAAATATAATTGTACTTCGAAATGGCGTTCATGATCTCACTCCTTGATAAATAGATAAGAAGGTAACTTTTAAAATAAATAGGTACAAAAAATTTCAATGATAGGTACTTATCTACGAATAGAAAACTTTAAAAAATTAAAATTTACTGAGATTGTATTGATAGAAAATAAGTAATTCTAGGTACAAAACATCAAGAATTAAAAAAACAAAACAAAATGCAACAGAGCAAAGGTGGTAACTTAAATAAATGTAAGTCTGGTAGTACCATGTTTCTCAAGTCTTCAATTTCACATTCGCATTACATTTAATTAGCATTTAGACGCAAATCCTCGATTCTCTTCTTTTCTGAAATCAAAAATATAAATAAAATACCTATACGAATTTGACATGCATACGAGTATACTTATATACTCATGAAGTAATAAATGTTGTTCGTAATTAGATTAAATTCCAGTAATACTAGAGTACCGTTTATGCACCAAATATACTTACATTTGTCCCATTCCCATCCACCAGAAGATGGTGCCCAGTCGCTGGACGATGGAGCCCAACCGCTAGAAGACCATCCGCTGCTTGCCGGAGCCCAGTCGGTATGTTCTTTAATTATAATTGGTTTGTGTTCCTTGATAATGATAGGTTTGGATTTGATGTAAATCGGAACTTTATGCACATGGTGAACGTGGTGAACTTGATATGGCACATGTATTATGTGATGTTCACTGAAACAAAGTAATTTAAAATGTCAGAATCATTGAAAGAAAAAAAATTTCACTATTTTTGATCATTCTTTATTTTTTTTCAATTTCAGTTTGATAATAAAATAGTCTATTTGAAATGTTTTTCTCATTGTGATGTATATCGACGTCATTTGACGGAAAATCGGCCACATACATGGATAATTCTTTTTTACGCACGGTACGTAATTCGCACATATCAGATAAATTGTTGACATTTTTATTAACGCAGAAAGACAGACAACAGAATGTAAGAAATTAGGCATCACACAGCAAAATCAATCGGACATTGATAATTTGTACCTACGATGTGCCTAGTTACCTATCGCAAAAAACAGTGATAGCCGGAAAAATATTTGATAATCCAACGGGAAATGAACAAAAGCATGTCAACCAGTTTTATAGCACGCAATTTCACTTTACCTTTATATCGAATAAGTATCATTTTAACAAATATAATTATTCTTTATGTAATAAGCTGCGTCATTCATCAAACTCATTTTTTTTTCAATACCTATTTGTGACAGTTCAATAATCTTTGACATAAAAACACTAAATTTACATTACAAAACAGGTTCGCAGATTTTAATAAGGCCCATTTTATTAAAAATCAAAAGTAGCCTACATCGAAAATACAGGAAGATTTTAATTAAGCGAGGAAACAATAATGCCCTTTTACAGTACCGATTATCACCGTTTATTTCTTTTTTTAATTTTAAAAATTGAAATTACTCGATTCCAGCCTTCAGAACAATGTGTTAATAAAGGTTGTGCATTTCATTTAAAAGATGTTTATTAGGATTATTTTGATCGTTATTTTTTTGTCGTTATTTAAGCATTAATTAATAAGATATAGGTAACTCCTAGTTAATGTAGTATGCCTAACGTCTAACGTAGATCTATTAAATTATAAAATACTTACTGTTTACCCCAACCACTCGGAACAGGTGAAGCTGATGCAACAGCAAAGATTACTAAAATGCAGATAGCCTGAAACAGTTAGATAAAATATGTATAAGTACGAATATAATTCGTAATAAAAAATACATTCTTGGAATAAATACTACGAAAATTAAGTTGCTCTTTTTTCACCTATTCGGTAGTTTCTAATTTTTAATAAACACATCTTTAAAATAGGTAAAGACTTTTACGGTTAAGTGAATTTGTGCAGCAATGCTGGTCATGAAAACAAAATGAGGTACAATTACATACGCATGTGTAATATACTCTATTTTAATATCACGTATGATTGACATTACGCACAGATATGATATATCATTTGTTATAACAGAATAAGGGTATTTAAAAAAAGTATATCTGAAATGAACACCAGGAAACAGTCGTAATAGTAGACATTTCCAATTGATTTTTTTATCGCTTGAATGAAGTGCCAAATGATGACAAATCAGTTAAACGTTTACGTATATCTTAATAATTCAATATTACAGGTGGATAGATATATTGAAATTAAATGACTTGAATATTTCACGGGAATAAGTATATTACCTCTCAACCTTTTTTTTTATTCTTGAAATTAAAAGATTGTGATACCGGCGGCAGGCGGCAAATAAACTACTAAAGGTACCCAGACCTACCTAATCTACTGTCTAACAAATTAATGCATGCATGTAAAAGTAGTACGATTAATTCGTTTTATGTGTATTCCGTTTCCTCGATGCTTTGAATTTTTTCTTTCTTTTTTTCATAAAGTAATGATCATGTCAAAGTAGGTATTATCTCTGTTTTACTTTTCAATTTCACTTTTATTTTGCTTAATGGGAAATCGATGCACCGAATTAAAAGGTAACGTCCAACATTGATGACATTGGAAAATTAACTTAAGCAGTGAGAAATACTCAGAAAAAAATGTAAAAATTTTAAAAGTCAGACATGTTTTCAATTTTTTAATTTAGGTTAATTGTCAAAATTGGCTTATACGTATTTGGTTTCATACAGCGTCCTTTCAACCAGATCTGAGCCTAATTTATTTCGATTTTGAGCATTTTCAACTTCATTTACGAGAATTTCCTTTCAATTTGAAATTCAGGAATCGCATTGAAATAACATTGTTTTCAAAAATACTCGAAATAAAATAACAAAATAACGAAAATATGAACGAAAATCTTATTTTTCGGTTCATTATTGTTTAAATCGTGATTTCAGATGCACTAGTTATGGCTAGAGCTACCTACCTACACTAAACACCTCTTACCTGATTTTCACTATAAGTATAGTTAAAAAAAAAAATTAAAAATAGTAATTTTATCTTAACATTGTTTAATTTCACCAAATTTATAACTTTAAACTCGATTTAAGCATAATTTGGGCTCGGACAACGAGTTTATCCATAGGAAGGTATTACACGCGAAGTTAAGTAATAGAAAACAACAACAAAATGTGATGAAAAACGAAAAGAGCTACAATACAAAAAACACGTGTGTTATAGATAATTAAAATAAAACTGAAAAAAAAGATTACTTACAACGACACGAAGAGACATTTCGGAAATTATAATAACACAAAGATGGCAATTTCGTGAACCGCGGTGAACGTTTTTTATGTCTGTAACGTGCTGGCTTCGTTTGTTTCAATATATATGCCGGTATCTGGATTTTTTTAACAATATTTTATTTACCCCACTATAGAAAATTCTTATCCTACATAATTATCCTAAACACATCACCAATTACATAAGCATTATAGATCTCAGAGTTCACAAGAACAGTATCGCATGCCCGTCTCGACGTGTTGTGAAATGACCTAACTGGTCATTTCTTGTTTAACCGGCGTCCACCTCCCTAAAGCTCTCATTTTCTCTTCTAGATTTGATGTATTTTCAATATTGAAACAATAAGTAAGGCGTTAAAAAATAGCTCGCGTTCGGAATCTTTACACATTAGATGTGGGTGACATTTAAATGATCAAAAGCGGAAGTGAACTTTATGGCGTATATTTTTGTATTAAGTACTTACAATATGAAGTAGTCAGTTCAGCGCTTTTCATCATTTTTGTTCATTTTCATTCCTTTCAACGCTAACTTAATTATCACAATTGTATAAGTATTTGATTAAATTGTCCGACGTGTTTGATTTGGCTTTATTATTTTATCTATATTTGTGTGTAAATTAGATAGTAAAGGCTGAATATTTGGTAGATTTGGTCGGTATAGGTAATAATTGCATTATGCGTTAATCTGTAAGTTTACACCACAGTACGTGTTTAGGTAATTTGTATTTGGTTTGCTCTTGAATAAAATAATTTTGTTTACTAAAAATACGTTTTTGCGTGTTGGAGATATGCCGCAAAAATCTCAACAGCAAAATACATTGAGTGAATTGAAACTTGGTATAGGCGATTCCAACATTCTATCAAAAATCAATACTTATTATCAGGTATAAATTTTCAAGTATACATCAGCTAATTATTTAGAATGTTTCTTTAATTGAAAATTATCGATTTTTAGACGACACGTGGGACATTTGATCGATTTTCAATAAATTGATCATGAAGTTTTATGAAACAGTAATGCACCAAAAATTTGCGATTGGTTAAAAATATTTTGAAATCTTTTGTTATACCGAAGTGATGAAAAGTGCAAGTAAATAAATTACGAAATATCATTTTTCAAACTAGTTTTACTGGTTACATGATTACCTTGTAATATAAATACTGCATGAAATGTAGGTGTCCGAAGCGAACTTCCCGAAAAAAAGCCTTTCGTTTAATATAATTTTTGCTATTGTAAGTATACCTTTTGGACATATAACCCTAGATTACCTACTTTTCTTAGTGTGAGAACTGGGAACCACGATTTAGGAAGTTGAGTATGCAATACTATTGGAATATTTGCGTTTCTTGGTTGTGATTTCATAACGATGGTTTACATTTTCATTCAAAACAAGAGATACCTCAGGCTTATACAGATTGATGCAAATAATTACTTTCGTGCTTTGTTACGAATGCGAATGCACTACCGTCCGTGACGTAGCCTGACTTGGTTTGAATGAAGAGCGGTGCGCGGTGGTTAGTTTTAATACATGGGTATTATTTATTGATGGCATGTTAATGAGAAAGAGGAAAAGTGCATCGCAATTTTGAATACTTGCCTATTTAATTAAGCTAAACTTTTTAGTGCTCTATTTCTCTGACTTTTCTATACGTACTAGCTATTTATCTCATTGTAACTAAGTAAACAGATAATATTTCATGAGAGAATGTTTCATTGAAAATAAGCCAATTAGGTAATTAGGTAAGTGAAATAAAATTCTGCAACATTTTTACCATTAGACTTTCATTACACTTCAATAAATTATTCTACACCCAGCAGGTGGAGTGAAGTATTTTAATTGTTGATACTTGCATTTAACAATTCACACACCAGACCATAAAATGATACCTATGCATCGGTAACCGGTATTACCACTTCATTTCGCTATTAATTTCATCCTTTACTTTGAGTTCGTATTGAAGAAAAATGAGTAATATGTCTACCAGTTCATATATTTTTTTAATGAATTTATTGACACTCATTTTAATTCGGTAATGGATTACATACTTTACCTATTCAAAATACAATATGTCGTAACATTATTTAAAAACTTCGAATTACGAAATTAGTTTCTATTAATGAATAAATCGACAAAAAATAACAAAAATGGTAAATGGTTGATTTTGTAACTGTTTTATTTTTAATAGCGCTCAGAAAGAAGTATTACCTTAAAATGAGTAGAAGTTGAACTTTCGACCTCACACATTTACATTTTTGAATTAAAAATTAGGCACCTTAACCTACGAATCAATTCAGATACCTAAGTATTACATGAGTTTATATATACCTATATAATAAATTAGTATGGAAAATACCTTCGAAATATACCTAATTATAGTTTAGCATAAATTCGTTTTATTGTAGAAAATTATTCGCATGCAAATTGAATTACATAAAAAAAGGTCAGCATACGCGTAATAACACATTGGCATATCTACCTGGTTCAAACCGTCTCACATACATATTTGCTACTTAGGTAGTAGGTACGTGTTATGTAGCCTATATGTTTATGAACATCAACACATCCCATTCAATTTTTCTTTTAGTTAAAAATAGCTTCGAAGATAGTAGGTTATGCTTGTTAAACTTGATACAAAATATTCAGATATGACCAATATACGTAATAAAATGGTGGATTAGATTGTTTTTCGTTCAATGATAACCTGAAAAACTTCTATTAAATGTATGTTGTAATCGATACTCAACTTAGGTCTACTTATGAACGCTTTTGCACGCAGACAACCTAGAAGTAAGGATAGAAAATGTATGTGATTCCATATCGTTATACGTATTCGCATATTTACCACAATTTACGCCCTAAAGCATCAATATATTAATGTGAAAACAAGATTTTTTCAACAATTTGTTGCAACAGCAAAAATAGTAAAATAAATTCAATATTGTACCTAACACAATAAAACTATTTGTGAACATTCATTTGATATCTAGATTTTCCTTAATGTGTAAAATGGTATATAATTTCGCTTCACCTGACGAACTCCGAAAATTACTATGCTACGAATATGGTTCAATTTTGTACTTTTCTCGAAGATTGACATTTGCGGTGGAATGTCAGCTATCGATGTATACGCAACGTTAAATGAATGTTCATCTTCATTTCCACTAATTTCATCTACTCGTAATTTTAATCACCGTATTAATCATTTCGCAGTCGTAAAAAATTCAATATTACGTATATAAAATGGATTTATATTACACAATTTAAATGTGTGCAAATGATCTAATTCTGAAGTAATGATCAACTGTCGGTAGTTAGGTACTAGGTAGACTAGGTACAGGTACAACGTTTCATGTTAAATAATTACAGTTCTGTCAAAGAACAGAATAGATGAGTGAATAAATGTGACAAAATACAAGTAGGTAAGCAGTGCTGACGGTTCCACAGATTCCATACATCCATACCACTTTCTAAAACTGGTTTACTGTAACAGCGGAACATTTTTTTTTAAATCATTAAATAATTTACTCCCTTCGTTTTCGTTGAAAATGAAAATTGTGTTTTACATGTACATTTACCAAGATAAGATAAGTTTATTTGCCCATGCGAGGACAAGAGATGTTTGCCGATGCATTTACGCACATTATCACAAATGTTGAGTATGCGTGAGATTAAATTTTATTGTTCAAGTAGATATTTGAAGTTGGTATAATATAAAATGAAAATTTTTTAGAACAATATGTACCTATTAAGTATAACCTACCTACATTAGTAGATTGATTTTCCGATTCGGATAAGGGTTTTAATTTAGTTTCCATTTTCCTCAAAAATTATAACGTGAAATAGAGAAAAAATGACTGGAAATCTGAAACAGAGAGAAAGCAAAAATTCTTACATTTTTTCACTAAACTTTGCAAATTTTCTGTAAGGCTTGATTAGGAAGAGTTTAGTTTCATTATTATTATTTTACATCTATCATTTATTGTGCCTGTATTATGGCGATATGAGAACTAAAAGGCAACTTATACGATTATAATATATTATCAGGGTTATAAAATGTAGTTCCATGGCTGCATTATAGCGTTGAATTTCATTTCTTGATAGATAAACTAGCAACACTGAATTACTGTTGTTGTGGGACGTAGATGTTCGGTGGGGTGGAGGTGGATAGTGGTTTTTTGATAAGAAAATGCCAGCTGATATGATAAACATTTGAGGAGTGAAAATTAATTGAATAAAAGTTGTGAAAAATATTAAATGTGTTGTATTTTAATAATTGCAATAGTTTCTCTTGGATTTCCTCATTCAAGTTATGAGTACATTTCGATACCGTAAAATTAATACCCCATACTCGATTTCTGGTAAATAATTTTTGGATAAATCGTATATACTCGAACCCAATGGTTAAATTTCCAATCACGTAATTGCCACTCAAGTTTGTAGATAATTTATCTATGGTATGACATCATGCTAAGCAATATTTAACAGATTTCCGAAGCACTTCTTCTGATGAACTTCCATCAAAATGTGTATCACTTTTTTCTATGCGAATCCTCATGCTTCAAGAGACGAATATCGTTTGATAATAATTGCGAATCGTGATGAATTTTACCATCGAAAATCAGCCGCTGCTCATCGTTGGGAAGAAAATCGATCAATCATCGGAGGTGACTCAGATTCCTTTAAGTTTTTATCAACTAGATGCTGTGAGTTTTAACATAATTTTCGTTGTATTTTGTCATATAGGTCGCGATTTGGAATCACTTTCGCGGGGTACTTGGTTAGCAGCATCCGAGAAAGGAAAAATAGGAATTTTGCTAAATATTGACATTCAAATACCAAGCCCAGAGGCCGTTAGCAGAGGTGTTTTAATTAGTAATTTTCTGAAGGAAGATGTATCAGCGCTTGAATTTTGTGAAACTTTAACTGAAAACCAACGTAGTTACAATGGATTCCACCTCTTGCTGTTTGATATAAGGTATCTTGAAATAAATTCGTTAGTTCCATGACTAATCCTGACTGGTAATTAATGTCATGTGATTTTACTAGTTCAAATGATGTAAAAATGTACGTTCAAACCAACGCAAAAAATGTAATGTCAAAGCCAAAAGAATTAGGCAAAGGATACCATGGATATAGCAATAGCGTCAATTTACCTTACAATAAAGTCGTCTGGGGTAAAGAACAATTTGAAAAAATTGTAAACTTGTACAATAGCACTAGTCATCGTGAAATATTGGTAAATGAGTTATTGAAACTGGCGAAATCGCAAAAAAAGTACGTGTACGAGCTGTATTTAATTTGTTATCTAAAATTTTGAAACCTGTGTTATGTACTTATCAACCCATCTTTCGAGGTGGAACGCTAGGACCCAATTTCAGTAATAAATAAAAAAATAGTATCTAATAAAATTGAAATAATTTTCGTTTCTAGACATTATCCTGATGACATTTTACTTGAATCAAAACGTCTTGTAATGGATGAACACCTAATCGAGAAACTCAGTTCCATTTTTGTCAGCATTCCGGAGAAAAAGTATGGAACTAGGTAATTCACTACTTCATTTTTTAAAACGTAATCACATACGTAACCGAAATTGCTGAAGAAATAGTTATTGATTAATTTTTCTAATTTTTAGAACACATTCAATTATATTAGTTTCACAAGATAATTATATGGATTTTAATGAATATACGATGGAAGAACCTATAAATTTAGACGATCATGATTGGAGTTATTCCCATTTTCTAGTTAAATTGAAGAATTGATCCAGTTTTTCATTCCTCAATGGGGTACCGCACAAAATCACCAAATCGGTTAAAAATTAGTTAAAACAAAGGCGACTGGTACCTCGAAACCGCAGTTTTGTCCTGTTTTTTGCGTTTATTTTGGAGGGATTATGCTTTACAAGCAAATATTCAATTACAAAATTGAAGGAAATTTGATCCTCTACGTGGAAAACTGGACAGGTAAGTCGTGCAAGGAGGCTGGTACCTCGTAACATGTAATTAATTGAGCTTTCCGCGTTTATTACGCGCGCAACGGTTCTCAAATGAAAATAATCCATTGCAAAATTGAAATTTGTTGAAATTTATCACAAAAACGGGATGCTAAATAAGTTGTAGAAGGGGGCTATAATCCCTCCAAAATAAACGCAAAAAACAGGACAAAATTGCGGTTTTGAGGTACCAGTCCCCTTTTACGTCTTTTAATGTGCAACTTTGTATTTAGAACATCCCATAAGTTTGTTGCGATAATGTTTTTTACTGATTCTATGAGAAATTTTTATTTTACCAATTTTTTTTACGAAAACGATCGTTTTATGCCCAAAATAACCATATCGCATTTCGTTAATGCCAACTTTACAAAGCTATATCTCAACTTCTATTGAACGAAAAATAAAAATAAAAAAAACACCATGAAGCTCATGATTTCCTCTAAATCATGAGCCCACGGACAACGCTGTAAGTGTCCGTGTTCTCGCGTAATTAGCGAATCGATTGAATTACGCGATAACGTTAATTTGCGTATAACCAACCCGCGTTTCCGAGGTATTAACGTCAAACGGGTGTTCGTAAAAAATGTAAAAAACGTGTCGTTTTTGGCGGTTGCGAAAAACCCAAACTTTGGGATTTTTTTCTCAGCTTCTATGGGGTCGAATGATGCGCGGTTCGTTTTGTTCGATTTCTAATTTTTTTCTTTATTAGCATGATTTTTTTCAGCAATAGTGTTCTGTACCCCATTCTTCTTTAATTCCTTATATTCTAATTAAGTTATAGTTACCCTGTTTTATTTATTTATTTACTTAATTGTTACCTACATACGTGTTGTTTCTTTTGAATTTATAATTCATTTAAAAATAACATCAAGGTTGATTCTTTGACATTGTTATTTTTATTTTACATGAATAAAATTTTTCAAGTGAAACGAATGAAAAATATTTCATATTGCGGATTGAGAATGCTCGCGTATTTCTGTGTGTTACTTGAGCAAACGAAATTGAAAACTTCGACTTCATACACATTTTACGCGCGTACTTAGTGTAGTTACGAATTTGTTATCAAAATTATGCAAATCAATGTGACGTTGTATACGTTGTTTCATTTTTACCGTCTGTATTTGTGAGTTCTTATCAAAAATTCAATATCCATCGTGGTTATAACTCTTTTGATATTCATCTGACTTGTTCCAGTTCTGAATTGTTCTGGTTGTTTTTTAAAAAATGAATATTTTTCCAGAAATACATTTTTTTCAAGGAAGTACGGCTTCGCATGATGCAATACGGACTAAACTCGGTAAATTTGAAGGTGGAGAGATAACTTGCGAAAAAAATGATACCAATGGAATCGCAAAGTTATGCATTTACAATCCTGCCAAAAGAAATGCTATAAGCGGTAAGTTTTGAAAAGAATTTATCTTATTTCAATTTTTCGCCGTTAGATAACTCGTTGATTGTTTTAAAATCAATTCCTTAGGTAAAATGATGCTCGACTTTGAAAATATTTTGAATGATTTGCGAAAATGGGAGAATGGAAAAGGCGTTATAATTTTCGGTGCTAACGGTATATTTTGTTCAGGAGGAGATTTAACTTTTGCTAAAAATGAAAACACTCCTCAAGCTGGTTATGAGATGTCAGTTTTCATGCAACACATGCTGAATGAGTTTTCTCGTCTATCGTTGGTATCAGTAGCGTTCATCGACGGAATCGGTAGGTTATATATTCGTCTGAAGTTGTTGAATGGTTCAATTGAATATGAAAAACTAATGTAATTTGTCTTTTTAAAGGTGCTATTGGAGGCGGCGCTGAAATAATAACTGCTTGCGATTTTAGATTATGTAGTTCCGATGAGAAAATGAAAATCGGATTTGTTCACAGCAAAATGGGTATTGTACCTGCATGGGGAGGAACTAGAAGATTAGTTAACATCTTGGGAAAGCGGAAAGCGCTTGATTTAATTTTAACAGCGAAGTTATTAAATAGCAGGGAAGCTCTGGAAATTGGTTTAGTTGATGATATCGTTGATGATTTCCAAGAGGCCTACAAATGGATTTGCAGTAGACTAGAAGCTCACCATAGTGTCACTAGAGCAGCGAAAGCTAGTATTTTAAACGGATCTTTTATCACCACGGAGGAAGAAGAAACAGAAAGAAGAATATTTGCTCCTTTATGGGGTGGTCCAGCAAATAAATCTGCATTAAAAATGAGTTTAAAACATAAGTGAATACATGAATCTGTTATTTATGAAACTGCATAACTCCATTTTTGGCCATTTTAGCTTTTTCAGCTTTTTTGACTAATTTGACCCTCCCGCGTCGAC